>VDFB02000015.1:217319898-217563111 GCA_007258455.2 Sequoia sempervirens | reverse complement strand
ATTTTGTCGCATATTCGACGAACTTTTGGTGTTCTTTCGACGCTACTAATTTTGTATTTCGTCGCTATTTCGACGAAATTTCCATGTTTCCACGCTAAATGTTTGCCCATTTCGTCGAGCCGACGACGAACTTCTGGTGCAGTTCGTCGGTGGATAAACAAAGTTTTTGTCGATATTCCGACAAAATCCCGACGAATGTCACGATGTTGCCGACGGACGATTCTTCGCCGTTATTTCGACGTTTAATTTTTCTTCGGCCTTGCGACGAAAAAACAGCGACGGAAAATATTTCGCCATTGCGTCGCTCTTCCGACAGAGATTTGTCGAACGACTGACGAACGACCGTCGGAAAATGGTGTCAAATCCTGTAGTGCATTATACCACCCTTGTCAGCTGCACTCACTCCACCAAGCTTTCCACCAATACCCGAGTGGATACCCGTGAATCCACCACCAAATCCACCTCAATTTCCATTATAGCTAGTTCAACCCATCCAACAGCTAGCTCAACCTCTACCGCCACCACCAATGGCATTTTTTATGAATAATTCCTCTTCGTTGGGGACTATTCCTAGAGGCTTTCATGATATGCCTAAGAACCCTGAGAGATTTTTCCCCAAATACATTCATGGCGAATCAAGGAGTGCTGAGGAGCACATACAAGATTTTAAGGACGCTTGTACCAGAGCCTAGATAGCTCACCATGATGTGGTTTGTAGGTTGTTCCCTTATTCCTTAAGGGATATGGCGTACAAGTGGTACCTAAATCTTCCACAAGGTTCTATTCTAAGTTGGACAGATCTGGAGAATGATTTCATCAATCAATTTAGAGTTTATGTGGATTTGGCCATTTTGTTCCATCAATTTACTACCATTAGGAAGGAGCCATGTAAATTACTGCCCTTGTTTAATACAAGATTTCAACGAATGTATAGGATATTGCAGGACCCCTATCTAGTTGCTGAGAACAGTGCCATTTAGAAATATTTTAGAGTTATAAACCCTTTGCTTGGCTTGTTCCTACAAAGGACTTATCAACTGGTAGATATTGATTCTTTGTCTAAAGTTTATCATCTTGCCATCAAGCTGCAACAACAAACTAGCTCTCAACAAGGGAACTTGGGAGGAGGTTTTCCTTCTATGGGGTATCAAATGCCTAATCCAATCCTTTGTTCAATACTGTCCCAAGGATGCCTCCTTCCCATTATGGGCCTATGTCTGAGTTGTAGACTCAATCTCCTATTCCATTCTTTTCCAATGGAGCTCCTAACTTCTCTCAACAATCACAAGCTCATCACAATCCACATGGTCATCATAATCAAGTTGGAATACCAAATCTTATCAGTCAGCCACCAGTTGCTAAGAGTACTGAGAGTGAAAGGACATTTCAACTCACAAATGAGGTGGAGACCCTAAAGAGAACTCTATCTCATGTCACAAATGACATGGCTCAACTTAAATTGAACCCTTCTCAGAACCAAGGTAATTACCCTAATCAAAATAATAATAATCAGGGTAATTATCAGAACGACAACAATCACAGCCAAAGGAATCATCAAGGCCAAAACTTCCCTAACCAAGGCTAACAAAATCATAATATAGGATATAACTATAGGCCTAATAACAACCGACAATGGAACACAGGGCCAAAAAATGGTGGAGTTTCTAACAATTATCAAGCTAATGAGGACAAGCCACATATTGCAAACATGGCTGACCTCAATTTTATGACTAATTGGTGTAGTCTGCATGATACCGCAACTCATTCTGAGGTGAACTGTCCTGAAATGGAGAAGGTTGTGAAGATGGAACAGGAAAATTCTCAAACGTCCCAAGAGAATTCAAATAGAGGAGGTGGCTTAGTGGATACGATAATGGCTTATGACCTCTTTGAAGAAGAACCTTCATTCCCAATGCAGAATGAGAATGAACTAGAGGAAGATGTGTATGATTTCGAAGCCTTTTAGACAAAGGGAGGACACTTCCTAAGAAACCAAAATAAGGTTCTGTTCGCTACATCAGCACCACCTAACCACATGGTACCTTCAAATTAGAGTGATGATAACAACCCTCCTCCACCGAAGGGTTCGCTTGAATTACCTAGCAAAGGTAATTCATCTGGTGTTTTCAAATATAATGCAAGTTATGACACAAAATTTGATATTGTTTCTGAAATGCAGAAACAAAAAACCTTTTTATCATACTTTGACATCCTAAAATGGTGCCCTACCCAACGAGATATAGTGCTAAAAGCTTTGGAAGAAGCTGATAAATGAAAAGGAAAAACCAAGGTGGCACCCACTGTGAAAATGAACGCGACTTTGTTTAGAAACAAGGTAGGGACCCCACCATTTCTTTTAAGTTTGAGAATTTGTGGGAAGAATATGCACAATTGTCTGCTAGATTTGGGGGCTTCTGGTAATGTTATGCCATTTTTTGCATGCAAGAAATTGGGATTGAATCCTGTCCAAAAAAATAAGGTCATCCAACTTGATAAAAAAAAGGTTAATGTTGTTGGAGAATTGAGAAATGTACATGTTCAAGTGGGGTATGACCCTAGGATTCAAACCAACATGGATATCGAGGTAGTAGACATTCCTGAAAGTTACAGTATGCTTTTGAGCAAAGATCTAATGAAGAGTATCAGGGGATATCTCTCCCTCAAATTTTCACACATGTGGCTACCAAGGAGGGGAATACTTACGCAGATTAGGATCGAGAGTGAACCCCGCCTCAAGCATATCATCACTAAGTATGACTTTCCCAATGAGGTGGCTTATTTTGAAACCGAGACAGGGGTTTATAAAAGAGAGGAAATTATGACTCTTTCAGTTCTTGATTCTAATGACTTGTCAACACAAGAATTCCCTGATCCCATGATTAGTGTAAACTAGTAGGTATTGATCAGGAAGCTGCAACATGATCAGTTGGTATTAGGGGAGGATATCAATTTGTGGAGTCTTCTATTCCAAAATTGGTGTAGGGTGCACTACCAAAATCATTCAAAATTGACCTGCCAACCCTGCATTAGTGTTCTAAATCATGTTTGCGAAATTGAAGAAACTAGCCCAAGTCACCTTGAGACAGTTTCAGATCACTTCTCATTTGAAGCCAAAAATGCAATAATGTTAACCAGGGATAATATACCTTCAGAGGAAGTCCCTCCTCAAACTGAACCTAGCCTAGTCATAATACTGGACCAACATAGCCATGTTGAACAACCCCAGAGTTTGTTTGATACCCCTGCACTCACAAGTATACCAAAACCTAGGGGATTAATCAAAGATACAAACAACTATTAAAAAGATATCCTAGAATTACATGATATATCTGAAAGAGAATTAGATATTGCACCTGATGAACCTATTGAACACCTATCCCCAATATTTAATGCAAAAGATCAGGTGGCCCCACTTATGGTTCATCTTATCCAAGCACCCACAACAACCTTAAAGGGATCAACCCTGACTCACGATCAACTATGGATCCTCATGTTTGATGGATCCAAATATAAAATAGGGTGTGGTGCTGGAATTGAGTTAACCAACCCGAAAGGGAATTTGTTTTTGCTTCTTATAGGTTGCAGTTTGGATGCACTAAAAATATAGTAGAATATGAAGCATTAGCTTGAGGATTGATGTTCACACATTAGAAGAAAGTTACTGGCTTGGTGGTTAAGGGAGTTTCAAGAGTGATTATCAAGCAAGTACGCAGCCTACACATGTCACAATAAAAGGTTGGCAACTTATAGAAATTGGGTATGGAACTTGATTGAATACTTTGATGCTTTTGGGATTAGTTTAATCCCTAGAGAGGAGAATCAAATAGCAGATTCACTAGTTGTTGCCGCAAGTACCTTGGAGCCCATGCAAGGATCCAAGCTTAAGAGATTCTTAGTAGGATTGATATCCACCCCGACTATCCTTGATAATGTCAGGAACTTTCAAGTCTTCGACAATGATCAAAATATCCTTGCTTTTCTAGAAAGATCGAATGTTTTCGAAGGACAAATCATCAATGGGTCCAACAGGAATGAAGGTGACTGGAACCCTGAAGACTACGATATGTAAGGTGTCCTCAATTTAAAAAGTAATAGCATTCCCAAGGGAATGGTGGCCTTAGAAATAATTTTTGATTCAGATCCAAGGGCTTAGGGAAAGGTGTCAACCGAAGATAAGGGAGGTGAATATGAAACTATTAACTTAGCTAACTCTGGCCCTGAAAGGAATGTTTACATAGGGAAAGCTTGCCTTGAAGCAATTAGAGAAGATATACTGAAGGAAATGAAGAAATATATTGCTACAATGGCTTGGGGGTATGAAGACCTAAAAACATTTGATACTTCTATGATAACTCATACTATTCCTTTAAAGCCTGAAGCTAGACCATTTCGATAAAAACAATGTCCTGTCAATGCCCTGACTGAACCACTGATCTTTAAGGAAGTTCAGAAATTGCTTTCTGCAATAATAATCTTTCCTATACAACACTCAACATGGGTGGATAACTTGGTTCCATTTTATAAAAAGAATGGGGAGATCAAGCTATGTGTAGATTTCAGGAATTTGAATAGAGCTTCAAAAAAGGACAACTACCCACTCCCTTCTCTAGATGAAGTCTTGCAAACTGTCAATGGGTCTTAGATGATGTCGTTCCTGGATGGTTATTTTGGGTACAATCAAGTGCTTGTTAATTATGAAGACAAAATGAAGAGAGACTTCACTACTAAGTGGGGAACATTTGCTTACAGGAGGATGCCATTTGGTTTGATAAATGCTGGAGCAACCTTTTAGTGTGCAATGGACGTGGAATTCAAAGATTTGATTGGTAAGTGCATCAGAATTTATATGGATGACCTGACAGTATTCTCTAAAGATAGACTAAACCATGCTGCACACTTGGCTAAAGTTCTTGAAAGATGTATCCAATATGGTGTTTCTCTGAATCCTAAAAAGTGTGTGTTCGAGATTTCTGAAGGGAAATTTTTGGGACACATAATCTCGGAAAGAGGGATATCGTTAGATCCAAACTGAGTTGAGTCTATTCTAAAGTTAACCATGCTAGGAAGTAAGAAGGAGATGAGATCTTTCTTCAGAAAGATCAACTTTGTGAGGAATTTTATTACAAGTTTTGCAGAAATTGTTAAACCTTTGAACAAAATGATGAAGAAAGATGCTAGAATAGAATTGAGTAATGAGGCAAAGGCTGCCTTTTCTTAGGTTAAGCAATCCATTTCGGAGGCGCTAGTCCTCACTAGTATTGACTACTTGAAGCCATTTTATATTTATTCTTTTACTTCTGAACACTCGTGTGCAACTGTCCTGACACAACAAAGAGAGGAGGGGGATGAAAGGCCAATTTCCTTCATGAGATCTCCATTTAAGAATGCAGAAGTCAAGTACCCATCTCTTGAGAAACAAGATTTTGCATTGGTTAGAGCTGTCAAGAAGTTCATGAATTATATCCTTCGAATTTAGATCATTGTTGTGGTTCCTGATGCTGTTGTGAAGTCTCTAATTATGCAGAGCGAGTTGGGAGAACGAAGGGGGAAATGGATGGCTATTTTGCAGGAGTTCGATCAGGAGATTCACCCTATGAAACTTGTTTGAGGTCAAGTCCTATCTAAAGAAATGGCAGATGTTGGTAAGATCATTATTTGTCAGCAGTACACAACACAGTCCTTTTCTAATGACTCTTGGTATGCCAATATTATTTATTTCATGCTCAATAATCGGTGCCTAGAAGGAATGAATACAACTCAGAGGAGAGCACTGAGAATGAAAAATTCCCATTATATGCTCAAAGGAGGATTTTTATACAAAAATAATTTTGAGGGGGTTTATGTACGATGTCTTGATCAACAAGAAGCTAAGCACGCAATTGTTGAATTTCATGGGAAACATGGCATGGGTCATGGTTCTGCGGATTCTTTGGCACATCAGATCCTTAGATCTAGTTATTATTAGCCATGTGTGTTCAAGGATGCCCACCAACATGTAAGGACATGTCATATATGTCAAAATTTTGCATCAAGAGAGCGTCATCCAGCCATGCCATGTTTATGAGTTAAGGCCATTTGCCCAATGGGCACTTGATTTTATTGGGGTAATTAACCCAAATTCTTCTATAGGACATAAATTCATTTTGACTACCACATATTATTGTACGAGATGGAAAAAAGCTATACCTTGCAAGAATAACACAACAGAAGTAGTAATCAAGTTCCTCACTGAATGCATCACAACCAGGTTTGGAGTACCCTTTGCACTAGTATGTGACACTGGCCCTACCTTTTCTTCTGTTAAGTTCATTTCATGGGCTTATGATCATAAGATCATTTTAAAGTATTCTTCAAACTATTATCTGCAAGGAAATGGAGTTGCAGAATCAACTAATAAGAATCTCCTAGGAGTAATCAAAAAATTGTTAGAGAACAATCCTAGAGACTGACATACCTAGTTAAGATATGTGTTATGGATGGATAGGACTAGGATCAAGGTTGCGTTAAAAACTTCATTGTTTAAGCTAGTGTATGGCTAAGAGCCTGTGTTCCCTATTCACTTGAAAATATAGGTCTGTCTTGAAATTTATGTAGGAATTTTACTCTAAGGATGAAAGGATTGAAGTGAGGTTAGCCAGCTTACTGAAATTAAAAGAGTAGAGGGATGTTGCTTTGCAACAATTCTTTAAACACCAAGCTATTGTCAAATGATGGTTTGACCAAAGAGTTAAGGTCAAGGCTTTCAGGATACTAGATCTTGTGTTGCTATGGGATAAGGCTAACGAAAAGAAGGGAAATCACCAAAAGTTCGATAAGCTTTGGTTGGGTCCCTATGAAATTGCTGAATCCTACGAGAAAATACTTTTTGGCTGAGGAGTTTAACATGAGAACCTATCCCATTGCCTGTTAATGGATAGTTTCTCAAAAATTATTTTGGGTCATAAAAGGTCTAGTATTTTTGTTGGATTGTATATATGTAAATGATTTTCAGTTCCGTTGGTTTTGTCTTTTCCTTGTGTTTTTTTTGCTTTTTGTTCTTTTGTTTCTTTTTGTGGGGGCCTTCATTTTATCCGAATGAGTAAGGGGGTTGTTATCTGAAGTATACTTTGGTTGCTAAGAGAGAAGTTGGTTTAGATATTTTCAGGTTTTCTGATTGGATGATTTTGTTCTAAATTCATTTTTTTATGTCCATTGTCAATGAGAGTTATTGAAAGTCATCGAGAACAAGGTGTAAAGTAAGCCATCTTCACTAGTTATGATTGAGTTTGTCACAAATCATTAGAAATATTTCCTTTTGTAATGGTATATTTGTCTTAGGACGATGGTGTTGCAAGATTTGAGTGAAAAATCTGATTCCCCAGATACTGTTATGAGGTCCTTGGTAGTTTTCAACCTAGTATAGATGTTGGAAATCTGACATATTGAGAAGGAATTGAATGAAGAAACTTCAGAAAAAAAAGAAAAGAAAAAAAGAGAGAACTATCTAAGAAAAGAAAACTCAATACTGAATGGGTGATTCGAGTATCTCTACTAGGGCTATGGACGCCTGATTGGAAGTAGAGCAATGCTATGAGAAAACTAGAGGTATCTCTGTCAGAGCTATGGACGCTTGACTGGCAGTGGAGAAATGCCTAGGATATCATTACACAACAGTAGAAGGGAATCAACTCATGTAGTTCAAATCTTGCACATAATTGTTCAAAAGATGAGGAAAACTTTGTAAAAGGATAATGCACCATCAAGCACACACATAGATTTGAGAGTAGTAAGTATTGATTTTCATTTGAGATTCTAGCTCAACCTTGATTATTGAAACTGACCTAGCTCAAATTGTGATGTCCATAAACCAGGAATTCTGGGTGTCTGAATCCTTCAGTTTCTTGAAAATGGTTAAACCATTTTCCCAGCCAAGTCACCAATTGTTATGCCTTGCATAACCACCCTATTTTAAACTTGATTAAGATAGGCCCCCTTTTCTATTTTTGTTTTCCTTTGGTTTTGTGTTTTGTGCCTTAGGAGTTTTCTTTCTTCCTTGGGCCTTGTTCTTTTTTATTGTTCTAGCAGACGCAGAACGCGGACCAAAATCGAACTTTGGAATTTTTTACAAGTTCTAGTTCTGTTTCCAGTTTTTCCGGTATGTTTTTTGTTTTTGTTTTTTGTTTGTTCTGGCAGACGCAAAATGTGTTCCAAAACTGAACTTTTGAATTTGTTCCAAGTTCTAGTTTCCGTTCCAGTTCCACCTATTGCGTTTGTTTTTCCTTTTTATCCTTGTGTTTGGTCATGGGGTGTTTTCTTCCCTTCTTTTTCTTTCTCTTGTCTCTTTCTTTGTCGTCTCTTTGTGTGTTGTCAAAGGCGGAGTCGGGATGGAAACTGAACCTATAACTTGGAAAAGTTTTAGGGTCAGGTTTTTGTTTTGCTTCCGCCCCATTGTGGTTCACCTGGGATTAGTTTTCATTTCTATCTCGCTTGCATTCATTTGTTTGTTGCTTGTTTTCTCTCTTTGCGGGGCCAGGTTCAGAAGGGATTTGGGATCTGAAGTTTTTGCCGAGTTCTATTTCCTCATTCGGTTTTGACTCCACCCCCACCCTGCTGCGAGTCTCAGAGTTTCTTCGATTTTGTGGACGTGGATCTAGAATGTGGGTTGAACTTGGGGATGTTGGTCATTTTTGGGTTTAGTTTTTGTTCCAGCTCTGGTTCCGATTCTGATCGCTTGGTTGATTGGTCGAGTTTTGGTTTTCGCATACTTGCTTTCTTGCGGGGTTGGAGCCGCTACGGTGCAAAGAATATAAATTTAACGAATAGTCTTATATTTTGTCCCCGTTTCAACTCCACTCCTGGTTTTGATTTCATTTTGGTTCCCATCCTATCGATATTAAAGTTAAGAGTTGTTCCTAGTTCTGATTTGGTTTCACCTCCGCCAGAGTTAAGTTTTGCTATGTATGAGAAAGGGGAAGGTATGAAAGGTAAGACGAAGAATGATATTTTCTATGCTTTTAGAGGACTGATGAGGACATTGTTTTGCAGGGTGTTGAGAATGATGGATGTTGCTTCTCAAGGGATTCAACCTGCAAAAAGTTCTAGATAGAGAGGAAAACCTAAGGGGGGGAATAAGTCGCGAGTCTTAATGATAGACGAGATGTCTACTAGAAAAAGTAGATCGACATTAATGACAGTGCTTCAAAACATTCAAGGAAACTCTACAAAGGAGTCTCGAGGTCAAGGATGAGGGCTGCGAGTTAATGATGGTGGTTGTAACAATCTTGTAGTGTTGCAGGGGGCTATACCTTTGGTAGATCCTTCACCGACATGGACATAGTACACCCATTTAATGCACATTTGACTTAAACTCCTTCTAGGGCTGACGTGTTCTGTAACCGACTTATTTTGTAAACCCGAAATTGGGCTGACGCATTTTTGACGTGTTGTTTATATATGGAATTTTTCCTTTTTATAAAAAAGGAGGTTGTGGTTAGAGTTAGAAGTTTTTTTTTTTTAAAAGAGAAGTTAGACAGGTATGAGAAGAATAAAAATAGAAAACCAGCGGATTAGCTAGCAAGCAAGAAGATTCATAAGGTAGTAGAAAAGGTTAGAAAGAAGCAAGTTAGGGTTTTTCTTAAGTTGGACGTTTTTATAGTTCGCTAGAAAGAGGAGGTGATGTATCTTCCAGATTTTCTTAGCATAGATGGAGTTAGTTTAAAGACATGGGTTTTCTATACACTAGTGATCTTTCCAGATTTGTAAATGTTGCTTATCTGTTTCATTAATAGTAGGAGCAACCAGATTTAAACCTTCTTTATATTATGCTCCAGAATGGTATTCATTTTGAGTTAATCATTTGATTTGAAAAGCTTTCAAGAAATGGAATTTTATCTTATGTTTTGTTTGAATGGTGATTTGCAATTTACTGTTAAAGTTTGCACTATAAATGAATGGAACTTTGTATCAATTACAAGTTCGTTTCATTCTACAGTTCTAGTTTAGGAATTCTTTGGAAGGTAACAAGTATGATTAGTTGAATGAATTAACATTCTTTTCAGTTTGAAACCTCGATCTATCTTTTTTTCTATTTCTTTAAAACCATCGGTTAAAGTAGGTTTAGATAGATGTTTGATCTTGCAACAATCCATAAGCTCAAAATGAGCAGGCCCCTTGAACATTACAGCTATATTGACCACTTTGTGAAACAACAACATTGTGAACCAACATCAAAGACCTTGGGAGGTGATTAGTTTGATTACTGATTATCTCTTTTAGGAGAGGTGAGGTACTTTTTAATTTTATCTTACCTGCATGTTGTGGGTCAATTTGGCACATTAACAGTACCCAATGCAATAAAATTCTCTAGTTTTCTTAAATACTGATAAACTTGTATATATATTTTTAGCTAAATAGAGATATAAAATTTAGGAATTTCCTATGACCAAATATTATGCCTATACCTACCATGAAACTACGTTTACTATTATGGACGAATTATCTTGATATTCTACAAAACTGAAATACCACCATGTAAAACAGAAGAGGTAAAGACCTATAAAAGAGAATACAATCTTTCTTTTAAAGGAAACATCCATGAATGTTTTGAACATAATACTAACATTATTTTCTTGTTTCTTTCCTTAAACTAATAAAATAGAATGATATTTGCATTTCAATATTTTTGAGTATATTGAAAATGAATAAATGTTAATGAGCAACACACATTTTTAGCAAAAGTAGAATAACAAAAAAATACAGTATGGTTTTGTCCATATTGAATAATACCTGAAGTAAAGAACCCATTTGATTCTAACATCACGAAGTCATCTACATGAGACCTTTCAAAAAAATAAGATATATATTTATATGTCTCACAAGATGCAAGGTCTCTTTCTTACAACCATATGACATAATGAAAAAATATGTTTATTTACACAGTTTTAAAATAGTATAGAAACTACTTTCTCAAATGTAAAACATGCATTTCTTTCTTTATACAATAAGGAAATTTTCTCTGCTTAGACATACAAAATATTTATTTGCAGCTTACATAACTAGATTGACATCAACATACAAGACATAAATCCATCTACAAGTGATTCAAGGCGCAAATATATTAACGAGATTTAACAAAAATATACAGTATATTACATAACAAGTAAAAAAAATGGCAATTATAAGATGTATACAACAAATTGAACAAATATCACTACTTACCTCATGTATTTTCCAAGATCATATATAACTTGCTTGACATTGTTGTCAAATTTGTTTGGGAGAGATAGAGGTAGAACGTACTGCAACAATTATAAAATGATCTTTCATTATTTTTCCAAATGTAGTAAACACAATACACTGAAAAGTACATGCATTATACAAGTGTATATAATATACTAGAATAATTACCTTAATGAAGGAATGCCAATCATGCATTTTCATCCCTGACCCAAATTCACCTTTGTTTGTTATTATATTGTTTATGTTCATAGCAAATCCTGTGGGAAATTGAAATTTTCATATGACTTCTTCTATAGCATTGCTTTGCTGCTTTGTTAATAACCAAGTAAGGGAACTTATATTAGTTTGGTCTCCATCGCTATTTAATTGAATGAAATTTTTCATTGCATGACTGGCTTCCTAAATGCCACTACAAACTTTGACATTTTTTTCTTTGTCATGCCTTTCATCTGATATTTTCCATAACATTTATGTTATATTCTTTCTGATATGCATTGTATCAAAAAATGCACAATTTGTAGATGCTCATAGTAGGGAAACCTAATAAATTGTTTGGGATAACTTTTTAGTCCTTGTGGAAGCCGACCATTAATGCCTTGACGACCTTCATGAAGCAGGGTATGTGTAGGATCATGATGGGCCAACAAGTGGCAATATGATGGGTATGTGGCAGATGAATATTGTTTTACCCAAACTTGATGAAATGAAAAGGGTTTTTAAAGGAGATTCTCACCTTTCCACCAATATAAATTATGCTTTACTTTGAATTTAATAAGTAATTATTATTCATTTTCTATTCAAATTATGACTAAAGTCCTGATTGATAGGATGATCAAAAAACATCTATAGATTTCAAATGGTATCACTTTTTTTGAATCCCAAACATGCATCACATTCTATTATTCGTGTACTATAGGATTAAAAAAACAAAATTTGAATTTCATGAAGTTTTGACCAAGTTAAGGTGGTCAGACATACGAGTTTTTATATTTTTAAAAAGTTGTAATAAAAAATTCATAATTAATTATTTACTTAGAAAAATATTATAAAAAAATATGCATCACATCGGGGAATGAGTCCTCTACTTAAATCTAAAATCTTATAAAAAAATATTATCATTTTATTGTGGTTAGGGTGGTCAGACAAACACCTACTTCTTATTTTTTCCCTGAAATTTAAGTACAACTGCATTGAAATTTCAAATTTTCACCAAATAGATTTTTTTCTTTTTTGAACAAACCTAGTAGTTTAGAAACTACATTGAAGTTGCTAAAAATTATATTTCTTACATATTTTTGAAATAATATAGACAAATTATTCAAATTTTTACGCCAAGTTGCCTAACTCTGATTTTTTTGAATTTTTTGCCACTTAAGGGCCTATTTTTTCCATGATGATCTTGCACATACCCAACATATAAGTTAAAAAAATTAACAATAACAATCTTTTCCAATTACAAAATGAGTAAACACAACATAATACAAAAATATAAATTCAAAACATATCATATATGATAGATAAACAATTTGATCCGATGTATAACTTTGACGATTAATTCTATTATATTCCAACTTCCATTGGTGAGGTGTCATTCTTCGTGGTTTCAATGTAGTCTCCTCTTCCCTATTGAAAAGGTGTTTTTTAGTAGTTCAATACTTATGATTTCTATGGAGGAAGTGCCTATACTCATCAAACACCTGCTTTCCTAAACTTTATAAATGATGAGATTTCATTTTTGGACCACAAATTGGACATGCAAATTTTCCCTTTGTTTGAAGACTTGCAAGATCATATATAATTGGATTAAATATGTCAATTTTTATAATTATATATAATGAATAGATTATTTTAAAAACATGCATGATATCTACTTCATCAAATTAAATATTGTTAAAGTGCAGTCGAATATTATAACATATCACAAAAATGTGTTAGGCCTGGGGCATCATGAATTGTCCATACAAGCATTGCATGGAATTGAAATTGTCTTTGTCCTATTGGTCTAGAGATGTCATACATATTAACACCACTCCATAACTTTAGTAACTCGTCGATAAGAGGATATATATACATTCATATCTTTAACTTGGTACTTACCGAGTTGAATACACATAAACATTACATAATTATTATAACCATTTTATTGCAATATATATAAATTAATGTACATGACTATTGAATGAAAAAAATATGTCATTATGCAACACATAAGACAAATGAGATGCTACTATGTTAAAGAAAATTGATGTAAAAAAATACCTGGAACAATCATTGACAACATTATGTGCTCCCTCTTTATTGACATCTATGGAGGAATGTTATTGTTGATAACAAAAGAAGGCCACATTGAGTAAATAGATCTCATCTCTCCAAATGGATTGACAACGTCTACTCCCAATGAAAGCCTGAGACTACGAGGTTATTCTTTAAAGTGTGGTCATTTTTCCTCCATTATCCTAAATGTAGAACCATCTATAGGCATTCAAAGAATGTCATCTCCATTTCTATTCCGTGCATGGTAATCCATAAATTGCTCTAAGTTTTCGCACCTAAATAATCCTTACATACGTGGGATAATGGGAATATAATGAAGAACCTTGCGAGACACCTTTTTTGTTTGTTGATCTGTTCGATATCTACTGATATGCCATTATGAGCATTCTATTGCAAATTCCTATTGTTTACATGATATATAATATGATCATTGAGACATGCATCTATTGCTTGATACTCCATTTCGATATCTTTCATAATGGAAAATAAATCTTGGTATGAGCGAGGTAAAATATTTGATGGTGGTAAAAAAATTCACCAATCAATCTACAACAAAAAATAATTTGTTAATATAAAGAATATTAATGGTACATATTTCATCCTTTATTTACTAGTGATGAACTAACAACAATTAAAATAGTTGAAAAAAGATGACATATATGACATACCTTAACATCTGTGAGATTGCTATGTTTGATAAACAATTCATAACCTTCAAGTTCAACAACAAAAATATAAAAAAGAGAAGAGTTGTTTGGGAGCCTTCATAAAGGGGCTCATATGCCTTCTCAAGTACAGATAAATCATGAACATCATCAAAGTCATCTCGATCATCATGATCAACTCTACCACTAAATGTGTCATGGATCAATGTATTTGTACCATCATCTTCAACTGTGTTTTCTGGCGCATGATCATCTTCTTCCATAGGATCATTAACTTCAACTTCGATATTCATAGCTCCATGTTCGTTTGGTTGCAAAACTACATTCTCCGGGCCGTGATAATCCATATCATCTGCCCTAGGGTGCCCCACCTTTATAATAATGAGACACAAATAAACCATGATCATGATCAAGTGATTATATATATAATGTTAAAATGATCTAAACATTTACAAATTCAATCAATATAAACACATATAATGAACAACTTACCAATGGACGATAATCATGCCCCCCTTCAACGTGACCATGTTGCCTACAATGTTGTTGTGATTAAAATTTGTCTCGTCTTTAAGCCCTTGCAATTATTTCAAGGACAATAACATTTCCCATCACCCTTTTTTTTCAATCTATCCCACAATCTATCAAGTGCCTCTTCATTTTGTTCTAGACTAATATTGTTTAACATAATTTTTCTTTACCAAGCTTGACTATTTAGATCTTAAAAAAATATCAAACTCACACTCCAATAATTTTTATTTATAGATAGGTAACAAAATATAATAATTAAGATATTTTAGACCAAAAAAATTTGGCATGCAACCACCCCTACAAAAGAGAAGATAGTCTGAAGTTAATGACCCCAAAAAACACTTTAAAATGCTAATTCCAAAACTTATTAAATTTTGATTTTACTATGATTTCCAACCGTTAAGACTCCTAAAATCAGAATATTGAACTTGATCGCAAAATTCCTACAACGATGGAGGTAGCGAGCTAGTAAGAGCAAGTGATCCATTCCTAAGGAGCAACAAGTCAGAATCATCATTGCTAATGTCAATACAGATTTATCCTTTTAGTTAAAGATGCAATGTGTCACTTCTTATGACAAGCTTATCCCTAGGGACCTCAACATTGAGAGAGCCCTAATTGCACAAGGAAGCACACACTAGTAGAATTTGGAAAATAAATGACTAGGTGACTAAAATTTTTAGTCACAACAACTAAAAATGACTAAATTCTGCTCATTTTTTACAACTTAGCTATAAATGAGTAAATAAATTACTAGTTTGGTCGTTGATTAAAAAATATTTAGTCACACCAATAAAAATGACTAAATAGTTACTCTTTTATTTAGTCACAATCCATTTGAATAAATCATTTAAGGAATCAATAATATAGCCCACCAAAATACTCTAAAACTTTAATAAACATACCTTAAAACTTTTGTCAAAATCTTATTTTCAGGCATAGCCCACCAGATTGGAGTTTTAATTTTAATAAACATACTCTAGAACCTTCGTCAAAACATTATTTTTAAGGATAGACTGCAAAAATGGAGAAGTGTTTCCATAAAGAATGACAAAGAACAGTGAGGAGATGTGCATGAAAGGAGGCACAGGATTCATTGTTGCTTATCTCATTCCCACTCTGCTCAACAAATCTTACATTGTTCCCACTACTATTTGTAATCTAGGTATTTATTTGACATATATTTGCATAATATCAAATTACTTCATAGGATTTTGAAGTATCAATGTATCCTATATAGGGTTTAGAATGATTTCTTTTAAGTAAAAAAATAAATAAATGATGTATTTCCCTATAATTAGATAATGTGGAGGTCTCCTAAATCTTCCCTACCACACTATCCTCTTTGGCACTGTATTCATTACTCCAGCTACTAGGGTTTTGCATGTGACATCTTTAATATCTTCATGACCGTGGCTTTAAAATAGATCTTAGTCTTTGCTTTAATCCCTTTCATGGTAACCCTTGAGTTCCATAATCCACCTTCAATCTCTTCTAAGAACGGTGTCTTAAGGTAGAGTGCATAGTATGCATATAAAGCAAGTCCTTCATACCTACCATTGTTCCAAACCACCACTCACTACCTTGCTTAAAATGTTGCCTGAGCCATAAGCACAATAACATGTTTTAAAATCATGGTTTCTAGTGATTGACCATTAAGGTCACCACTTTCATCAAGATATAATGAGATTTTTGTCTTCAAACTCAAGGCATTATGCAAGATAACATTGTGAATTTTTTGTTGTGTATGATTTGATTTTTTTGCACATATACTACTTTGCTAACTTCCTTTAAGACTGGGTATTGCACCCTCAACTGCAATCTCAAACAACTCACTCACTATCACTTGAAGATTCCTTTCATGAGCATCCTTCTATAAAATCAAACTATGCCCTATAGACTGCCTACTTACTACAGAGGACTCATTGTTTCATGGTATTGTAGTTCTTAAGATCCTTCAACCTTATTGAAACTACTTCACAGTCCACAAGGTATTATTCACTATTCTGCCATCTTTTATGAGTCTCAAAACACTGCTCAAACATGCAATCCACTACCTCCATTATACATTAATGGCTAAGAAGAAACATTGAACCTATGATTACCACTGTTACTTCATTTGGATAGTCATTCCTCGATTGCATTTTCCTTGTCTAACACTACCAAAAGCATTTGAAAAACCCTTAAGTTCAGCATGGGGGTAAGGGAACTCACTGTTAAAATCTCCACTTTACTATGCAAGGTTTGAGCTTTATTATCTTGTCACTGCTCAACCTCTTTTTGACTGTCACATCTCAAGTGACTATCTTTCTTCTCACCATAGATTGCATTTACAAATGTCACTAAGCTACATAGTGTGCTTGTTATTGGCTACAATATTCAGATTGCAAGATTTTGTTATTAGCTACAATGTCTCAATCTTTTTGGTATTGCAACCTCACTAATCCGCTATAGTTATTGTTTATGTTTCTATGAAGGCCTAGTGTTTGTACCCTAATCATGCTCTTACCAATGCTTCTGTTGGTATTAAAAAACAACCTTAAATCTTGGGTCAGAAAATTAGTTGTTTTGACAAAGTTGTGGTATGGTCTTGGATTGTATCCTAGAGTGTGTGGTAAGCTTGTGTTTGATCATTAAGGTATGTAAACTTGATAAGGGAAATGTATCCTATATAGCATGGTTATTGCTTTAATAATTTCCATAATGGTTATTAGCAGATCACATTATTATAGTTTATAGTAACCCTAGATTACATTCAAGTTTGTAACAAACTTGGTTTGTAGTTTAAGCTATACATTTTTAAGTAACATTCATAAGGTTTAGAAAATCTTGATCACTCTCTGGAATAGCCCATTAAACATGGGTTGTGCTTGAATGCACTACATAGTTGATATAACATAACCACTTTGCATATCAACTAGAGTTAAATAGGCTCTTTATTGCAGAAAGAGGTAATCACTCTTCAATCATGCTATAATTACATCCTAACCTATTAAAACTTTATACAACCTTAATGCACCCAATGATGATTGACACCTACATTATACATCCTGAATTAACTACATTAAATATGAGTGCCTCCATTTCTATCACAACATAGCCACATTAAACTTGGGTCACACATGAATGCATCCTGTATTTTTTATAGCACAATTGTGCCACATGACCAATAGAGTTATGGATCACATAATTACAGTCACAAGAATCCGTTCCTTGGTTGTGATCTTATGGTGATTCCACACAACAAAATCTGGACATAAATTCTCAAAACCCTAAACCTTTAAAAATGAAATCTGATGAGATGTTGCTTTAAAATATGATTTTAAAACTTGGAACTACAAATTTAACTTCACAACTGAATTCTGCAAAAAGACAATGACTACCCTCAACCTGGCGATATCTTCTTGAATTTTTTATGATTTTTTCCCAAGAAAATCGTCCTTAGTTCTCC
Source organism: Sequoia sempervirens (assembly GCA_007258455.2). Classification (NCBI taxonomy): domain Eukaryota; kingdom Viridiplantae; phylum Streptophyta; class Pinopsida; order Cupressales; family Cupressaceae; genus Sequoia; species Sequoia sempervirens. The sequence continues at coordinate 217,544,973 of VDFB02000015.1, read as the reverse complement.
ACAAATTGTCTCAAGTAGATAAAAACATTGTAGCAATAAAGCAACGAAATCACTTTTCTTTATGTTAGCCACAATTTGTTTTTTTTATATTTTTCATGTTTGTCAAAATTTTGATGAAATTGATAGTAAAAATTTTGACGAAACCTAGGTTCGTCAAAATTTCGATGAACATTGGGGATAAACTTTCAAAAAATTGAAAATTACACGTCAAATTTTACAAGCACCTGATGGTACATCAAATTATACATATTTTTTCTGACATTTTCGTCGGATTTTGTAGTCAAATGAGTTAGTGGTTGTTAAACCTCTTCTTGTGTCATATCTAATCAACGTTGTGGGTCTAAATAAAAAAGTATTTTTTCAAAATCAATCATGGATATAATACCAGTTAGTCATATTATTGAATCTAAATTTGTTGGTTGAGTTTGGGAGACAATAAAATCCACCAAACATTGTATCAAAATATTCTAAACCTATTAAATGTGTTGGGAGGTATTATGAACAATAATCAATTCTTCACCTATTGTTCAATCTTGTGAAATTGACAAGTTGCCAATTCCAAAATCAACTTGCACTATAACCTATCAAGTCCAAACATATTTTCATTGTGGATGTTGATGATGTATCTCTAGTGATTGTCTTCCTTACATCCTTTTTTATCATGCATAATGTTGTGTTAGAGATCTACCTACCAAATCAATGAGGCACATACATTTTGGAGGGAGAGATCACTCTCGATATCAAATTAATGTTTGTTTATTGTCAACATACCACAAGAGTCTAATCCAAAATTTTATATGATAATTTTTATACGAGCATGATGTAGATTTTATTATTTATAGATATTGCTGAGCTTGTCCACTCATGATGTGATTGTTGCTAACAATCTAGTTGATGATGAACTTAGCATTGTAGATATTTTTGATACTATCAAGTGACAATCTACTAAAATAATTGTAGAGTTACACTTGGTTCCCATAGAGGATAATTGCGTACTTAGTACCCATGATTTCTCATTCTAATGAGGATATTGATAATGAGCACAATAAAATTACCAAATACATAGTACAGAGTGTTTGAGGATATGAATATTTCCTCTTGTTGATTATACTTTTGCGCTTGAGTTGCAAGTTGGAAACTCAAAAGAGTGGCTCACAAACTCTTTACATTGAAATTAAAAGATGACTTAATGAAGATTCGTGATGAAACCTAAAAGGGTGGTTTCATGGAGACCCATGATAAAAATATAAAAATAAAGTTAAAGGAGGCTAGTGTTGAAAACCTAAGAGGGAATCCTTGAGTTGTGCACCTCTATAGATAGGTCCATTTAACTATTCCATTTCTAGGGGAAATTTGTAGCAACTCTACACTCTCATCTTATAGGGGAAAGATTAGGATTTAGATTTTAAGTTCTTCAAAAATGATACTTGGAGATTTCTCATATTGTCCATTAAGGGTTTTCCATTACAATGTATTACTCCTTATGACAACATCTTAGCAATTAATTTCTTAAAACATTTGAACACCTACGACTGTACACTTCATTTTGGTTTTTATTGACTATTCATGGAGTGAGATCATCATATGCTTTCATTTTTGATAATTTTATGCCACAAGATCAATTTTTCTGGGTGAACATTTATCTTCACTTCAGAGCATTGCAGATGGAAGTTGATTCACAATTTTAGCTTGAAAAAAAATGAGTCATTAGTGCATTGTTAAGGGTACTTTTGGGTTACTCATTGGTACAATTAGCTTTGATTATCTAGTTTTCAAATCATGTTATGTAGTTGACATAATTTTGGGTTACTCATGGGTACAACTAGATTAGATTCTCTAGTTTTCACTCTCTTTTTTATTAATAATCATGTACAAACTTGCATTACATATCAGATATATCTTCTAATCCTTTAAACTATATACTGTTGTACAACATATTACATGCTATTTCCATGTGTTGTTTCTGATATATTTAGCAGATCATCTACTACAAGTATCAATATAAAAATATGCTCTTAGAGTTTACATGTATAAATACAAACTATTTGTCATATGCTATTATTGATCATTTACTACAAGTGCCAAGGGAAAAGAGTTGAAAGTTTAGCTTGTACATGATTACACAGTGTATATGTATGGGTACAAAATGTTATAGTAAATATCAAAGCTTGAACTTAGTAACAAAAAATTTCAAAATATCCTGCTCTAGCTATATTTGTCAAGTCCATTCCATCCTTATTCACCTTCATACAACATCTCATTGTAACAGACCTGCTCAACAGTTGGAATCATTCCTTCATTTGCATGTAGCCTAGCATGGTGGACTTCCCTTGTCTCTTTTCCATTCCTAGTAGAGCTCTGCTTCATTGAGGAGGTTTTGGAATTACCTTAGCACTTTTAGGAAGGTTTCAAAATCCTCATTGTTGTGATGCCAAGCATTCCCATACCTCATTGTGCCATCACCAATTAGTTTCATGAATCTGGCCATCAAATTCTTTATTGTGATTGTGACTTGCAAGAAAAAAATAGAAAAAGTGAGTCTTTTTGATGACTCAATCAATGTCCTCTTACAACCTTTGAATTTGTCCTCATTCCTTGCCCTCCAAATGTGCCACATAATTTTAGTAGAAAGGTAGTCCCCATAAAACAAATATGCATCCATTATTTAGTTTTACATTTCAAAATAATACTATTTGCCAAATAATATTACCATCAATTGCCCAAATCTTTATATAGATATTGAGCAACCTTATACAAATTTAATTACTTAGAATTAATGCTAAGATTTAACTTAACATAAAAATGGTGATGAAATCATAAATTTCATAACAAATGAGTGTAGCATTCTATTAAAAAGGGATATAACATCATGGATAGTTGACTCAACTAAACTCAAGCCTAAGTTACCTAGCTAATATCTTGGATCTTGGAAATTTTAAAACTATAGAAGGGAACAAGTTACCACTTAGGAATTTTTTTTTGTAAAAGACCAAAGCTTCATATCAAGCAAATGAGGTGCCATAAAAATGTTACACAACATAAAACATAAGCAATAGTTTTACTGAAAATGGAGCAGAGAGGGAGTAGGGAGAGGAGTGGAGGGGGGATTTTAAATCTAGGGATGATTCTAGAGAGGAAGGTGATGATTTTGCAGATGTAGATGGTTTACTGTTGGCTGTTGGTGCCATTCTATGGGGCTACTGAGGAGTGGTGTTGGCTGTTGTCTTTGACTTGGGATGCACTTTTGTGGATTTGTTTATTGCTTTCATCCTTATGGGAAGCTATGCTTTGGTGCTAGTTGCTATCGTTTCCTTATCGGGGAGCTATGTTTTAGGTTTGTATGTTGCATTCACCCTATAGGGTTTTTCCTAGTTCTTCTTTACTAGGTGTGCAGTTGGGTGCCTATTCGCTTCTTCTTGTGGGCTTGGCTATCTCAATGCCTTTGGTGTTGGAATTTTATGAGGCTCTTGCTTTGGTGTTGGGTGTGGTTTTTGGAGTTCCTATAGTGGGTTTAATTGTGGAGAGATTTTGGCATGTTTTAGATCCTGACTGGCATGTAGGATTGGATGTTGCTTTCAATGGTTTTTCCTTCTCTCTACTATTTCCACTTGCAGGCTCGCCTAGCCTTGTCCTTCTATTCATGGGTTCCAGTGCCTCTTTGTTGGAGCTTTATTTCATTGTGGCTTTGGGGTTGTGCTTCTGTGGGACTTCCTCTTTGTTGCAGGATGTGGGTTTTGGTTTATCTCTGGTGGAGTTGTCTATGGAGAGTTTTTGGCATGCTTTAGATAGTGACTGGCATGTAGGGTAAGAGGTTGTCTTTCATGGTCTTGTATTCTTTTTACTCCCTCTACTTGGGGGATTTCCTTGCCTTGCCCTACTTTTCTTGGGTCTCAGTGGCTTTTCTTTGGTCTTGTTTGCTTTGCTTGGTTGTGAGGCTACTCTTCTCTGGGATCTACTTCGTTGTAGAGATTTTTCTACTTATCCTTTGGTATGTCTCTTGTTATCTAGGATTTTCCCAAAATTTTTCTTCTTGGCTAGGCTTTGTTCTTTCAAGTCCCAGGTGTTCTTGGTGCAGTTTGGTGTTGTTGCTCTGGGTTTGGTTTTGAAGTTACTGGCTAGTTTTTCTAGCAAGGATTTTTTGTTGTCCTAGTTTTTCTTCGTGCCAAAGGGATTCTTGGTTTCCCTTTCTTTTGATGGGTGTCCCTCTTTTGAGGTGGATAATGAGTTGTTTAATTCATTGGTTTCTCTTCTTTCTCAAGAATTTAAGGGTGTTGTTTCCACCCTTGGTTGGGATTTGACAGGGCTGCTTACTTTGTTCACCCTAAAGAACCTAACGTTGTTGGTTCTCCTGGTTACTATGTTAACTCCTTTTGCTAGAGTGTTTTCTTTCTTCCATGTCCTACATGTGGTGTCTCCTATTGAGGTGGAGACTTTTCCTATGGAGATGGAGACCTCTCCTTTTGGGGTGGAGATGGGTGTTTTTGGTGTGGTGGTTTGTTCACACTTCTTCTGTGAGTTTTCTCTAGTGAAACTTCTATTGAGGAGGATGCCATTCCTATGGAGGTGGAATGTAGATTGGCTGGAGTTCCTCTATAGTAGAAACTTTGGTTTTCATGATGACTACTCCTATAGAGGTGGAGAGGGGGTGTTGATGGGCTTTATTTTTTCTAATCATTTTCTTTTCCATGACTTGGCTATTTTAGCTAGTGGTTTGGAGAGTTGGGTGGGTGTTAATGCTAAGTGTTATGTTGCTGTCGGGTTGTAACACATTGATGGTTTCCTGGCTATCTCAACTAGTTATTTTTTCTTCTAGAGTGTCTTGTTTGTTGTTACATGGATAGCACATCCAATGTTTAAGGGTTCAAGGTCGCTTCCAAAACCTAGTTATAAAGGGTTTAAGGTCCCTATAAAAACCTTATTTTTTTGGGTTTTTGGTTCCTTTCAAAATCATTTTTTGCAGCTTGGTTTTTCTACAGGTTTGGGTTATCTTACCGATATTTTGAAGTGTTGTTATTTTGTTGGTGGTTTTTCATTGATTTTTCTTTTGGTAGTATGATTGTCCTTGTTCGGGTTTCTAGTCCTGTTAAACTTGTTTGTAAGTGGTTTCGGGTCGATTCAAAACTTGCTTTTTCCATATAATCAAAACAATAGTTTTACCACTATCCTTGTAAATTAGAGGGTGCTATAATACCTTTGTACATAATCCTAGTAATAGTAGGATTCTATTCTATATAATTTCTTAGATACAAGGTCACCTCACAATAGTGTGTCCCAATTTTTGGCCAAAGTGGGACATTGAAATCAACAATTTTTACCAAATTTTCACTTTTTAACATCTATAGCAACTAAAATGTTAAATAATGAATTTTTGAGAATTTTTCTATAGATTATAGCTAAAAATATTTTTTAAAAGTGACATTACTTAAATAAAGCACAAATTTGTTCGTAGAAAGGAAAAAATTATAAAAATTTAAACATAGATTTATAACACCAATATCTAGTGCACAAATATTCTTTCCTATTTTTTTATTGCATATTTTTTTTTATCTTTTTGAAGTGAGATTAATTATAATTCAGAAAGTAATGTTTATGTTGTCCAACATAACATTTTTTCTAGAAAGGATATATTCCAATTTTTAAAATATAGATTCTTAATATCAATATCTAGGGCATGGATAGTTTTTCATAATTTTTTATAACATATTTTTTAAAATTAATTTTTGAAGCCACTATAACTATAGATTGGACATAGGTGTATGTTGTCCAACATAGCATGTTGCATATATATCAAACTTCATTTTTCTTTTTTTGGTGAAATAAGGACATCAATACCTAGGGAAAATGTATTTTTTGATTTTTTTTACATTAGTTTACTATTTTTCCACTTTTGTAGAACAAATAACTTGATGTTAACTAATAAAACTATGTTTAAGAAAAAATGAAAAATTGAATACACAATAAAATGGAAACATATCAAAACTATACTTGTTGGAAAGCTCATTTTGAGGACTATGATCTTGAAAAATATCTTGTGAAGTTAAGTACGTCTGAAGGTCCAATCCGAGGGTTGAAATCAGATTTTTTGAGGAAAATTTGAAGCATAATCTAAAAGGGCCATACTTAATCCCTTCATTCAAAGGACCTTCAATTAAAGGTACATTTGTTCAAATGACGTTTTTGTTTGAAGGTTAAACCTTCACTTGAAGGCTCCTTCAAGTGAAGATGATTGTGTAGAAATATCTTTTTATGGTGTATACCTTCGCTCAAAGGGTATCCTTTGCTTTAAGGTGCATGATTGTACACCTTCGCTTGAAGGTCCTTCATACAAATATTTTCCTTCATTTGAAGGTGATTTATAAAAACGTCCCTCCTCCCCAGAAAAATTACATTCTCCAAAATGTGGGACTCAGTACTATGAGATTACCCTATACCATCTTCCATCCTGCATTCCAATTCGTTACATGCGGGGAATATTGTTCCTTTATGACATAGTCCTTAGAGTTCCATTCTCTTACCCATATTCTTAACCATTTTATCTCATAGCTAAATTTTCCATTCATAGGAATCCATTTTCTCTACATAGGTGTCTATCCATACATGGATGTGTTGAATTATCCTTCAAAAGAACCCATTCTCTCTACATAGGAATCCATCCATGCATGGGCACCCAATAGCTGACACAAGTTCTCATTCATGCATGGATTCCCATTTACCTTGCAAAGGTGCCTGCCAATATGTGGACATCTATCTAGCCTAAACAAGAACCCATTTCTACTCCATAAGCACCCATTTCATCCTATCAAGTCCATCTCCAATCCTTGTTCATGCACTTAATTCCCATATCTCCTATCAAAAAATTGCCTCATCCTTTTATCCTTTTCCCCAAGGCTTGGTTCTCCATTTCCATTAGTTTTAATGTATTTCACTATCCTAATTAGCCTATGCTCCATCCAATCTAATCTTATCCAATCAATTCTTTATCCTACTTGAATCATAATATCATTGATCCAATCTTATGTTATATAATTTATTTATATCCTATATCCTTCATCAAATCCTATCCAATCTAATTCATTTATTCTCCCTCTATCCCTATAATCCCACCATACCAATCAGTCCATTCAAATGAAATCAATCCTAATCCATGCAATATAATCTTGTAATCTATATTATCATCCAAAATCAATCCACCATTTTGATCCAAATCATTTGAAATCTATTGATTCATTATCCAATTATCATCATAGTGATGTATCCTTTCCAATCCTCATGTTCTTATATTTAACAACACAATCATTGGGGTATGCATTGATCTTACCAATAAGTTTTCTATACTTATCAACATCATCAATGGATCTTGAATCAATAATTTTTAGTATGACTAGGGGCATCAAATTCGTTTGTTTTTGGCTTGTTGTAAAATATTTCTTGTAGCTTATGTGTGTTATGATTTCTTACATTTATCATGTTATTTTCATCATATTTTCATAGGGACATCTCAGTATCTGATAACATGGTGTTATAAGACATATGTTTGTGTTTGAACTTTTTGATCACACTCATAGCACATTCTCACCTTGGTTCATAATGTCAAATACAGTTTATCAAGTCTAGGTTTATTATACCATTATAACATGATTATCATCCACCTTTCCTTTCCTTCCACCCATCATCTTCCTATATCCTTTCATCCTTTATCCTCTAACCCTCCCTTTCATTTCAAGAGCACACTCATGTTCTTTAAACACACCTATCCTCTTGAGAGGGCATACTTAACCGTCATCCTTCCAATTATTGGGGCAACATGTCATTAGTCCTTTTCCCTTCCCATCTACTATATTTTATTATTCTTTTAGAGAACTACTTCTTACAATGATAACATCATAAAAAAGAGAGGAAAAATGAAGACACGTAAAATTTGACAACACCTTGACCACAATTAATTAAATAAATATGCATTATTTATTTATTTTATTTATCCATTACCTTTTCCCTCACTTTAATTAAATAAGATTACATTTATTTAGTTAATTCTAACCTTATCCCAAAATTCTCCAAATAATTAATTCTTCATTAGTTAATTGATTTAAGCTAATTAACCCACATTACCTTTTCCTCCAATATTTAATTATCATTTATTCTTCAATCCTTTCCCATTTAATCCTATCTATCGATTTCATTCACATGGATAATAACATAAACTTTCCATCATGTGATAAATATGCCTCCCATTTTTATCTTTTCACATGTGAGAGGATGCAAATGTCAAATTAACTTTGCATCTTATCCATCCATTTCATACTAAATCTCCAAACCACAACCATTCAAATAAGGATGTTTCCATAATGCACATCCTAAACCTAGCCCTCAGCCCTCATGTGACACTTGGCATATAAATACAACTTTCATCTAAACCTCAATCCTTATTCAATCTTATCCATCCATTAGCCAAATATATATTGAACCTTGATCTCCCTAATGGAAATTTTGTCTTCATATCCTTATGTCATTCAATTTTTATTGAATATTCCATATTCATATATCATCATGATGTTTGTTTTATGAGAAACCATATTCTCCATCAACACATCAAAAAAGAAAATCAAGTGGATCTAAGGAGCACTATACTTTAAGCTCTATCTAAGGAGAAATAAAGATTTTAGGTGAAGGTATTGTATTTGTATTACATTATCTTGTATGTTATTTACATTTAATACTTTACCATCTTCATTGTTTAAGAGTTATTTTAGTTAGTATGCATTTTTTGGAATTTCATTTGAAGAGTATTTTATTTTATGGAATTATTTTTTTGTTAATTAGTTTATTTATTTAAGAGATTTTTTAAAATAATTATTTCACTTTTTTACATTAGTTGGAATTTTATTTGAAGAGTTTTTTTATAATTTTAATTGAAAAATATATTAGTTGTCTTTTATTATACTTCACCCCTCCAATATATAAAGTTATTTAATATTAAAAATATTAGTGTCTTTTTTATTGCATTATTTTTTTAACAATTTGAACTATTGCATAAATGAGAAATACATAAATAAGAAATAGTTATAGTATACATTTAAAAAATGAATTCAATTAACAAGTGATAATATTATAAATATAAATATTATTTTGGATCCTATAATAGCTATTTATTTATAACTTTTTAAGTTTGTAATAACAAATTGAATTATGAATAAATAATTAAATAAAATAATGTCTTATTACAGTTAAATTAATATTTAATAATAATTGACATTATTACTACTATTATAATTTTATAATATATAATGATTTTATTACAATTAAATTAATATTTAATAATAATTGACATCATTACTACAATTATAATTTTATAATATAAAATATCTATTAAACATCTTAACTTCTTACTTTTAAATTGTTTTATATATTTATTTTAAATTTATATTTAAATTTTAGTAAATTTTAATATATTAAGTTAAATACTTTAATTTAGAAAAAGTGTAAATCAATTTTTTACTATTTCAACTATAAATTTAATTATTTATACACTTAGATATGGTCTATACCATTTATGCTAATTTAGACACTTACATAATTATGTATTTCAATTTAATATAAAAGATATTAAGTAAATAATTGATATTAACAATAATTTAAAAAAATATTTCTAGTATATTTAGAAAATTAGAATTGATTTCAATGTTTGAAAAGTGTCTCTTGTATGAGATGATGGACATGTACTCTAAATTTTTAGAAATGTATTTATAATTTTTCTTTTCTCACATTATATAAAATATATTTCTCAAATAATCTAATTAATTTACATGTGTCACATAATAAACAATTGTCTAAAATAATTAATATTATTGGTCAAGCATTACTTTCCTACTTAAAAATAAAAATAAAATTTAAAAATCCATAAATGATACAGCCACTTATTACAACACTTAAACTTCGAAAAAACAAATATTAAATCTTCAAATAGACATGTATTAAAATGGTTAAGATACCACTATCTTTTACATAAAATTTTAAATACAAATTAAACAGACATTTAAAATTTTAATATAAATCAAATATTGACATAGAAATATTTAACCTTTAAGCTTATACCAATTAACAACATATATCAAATTTGAACAGCAGCGGGCGGGCAGAACAGACAACAAAAATTTGAAAACTCTGCAGGCTTCTCGATATGAGTCCATCTCTTTTCCTCTTCGCTCTCCAGGGGATTAAAAAGATATAACACATCTTGACTGGTATCTGAGGCAATTACTAAAACAGAATCACGGCACAGTACAGCACAGTCAACATGAACATGTTCACTGGTACCTGGTATCTGAGGATACTGTCCGACTGTAGTAATTGAGTTGTTGGCAATATCGAATTCTTTCACGACTACAACCTCCGTTCGCCACCCAAACAAATACAACCTCCCGAAAGCAGATACAAAGTTAGCAAAGTGTTCGCCATTAATGTTAGTATTTATGGTTTTCCACAGTCGTGTGTGGGGATCGTAAAGTTGAACGCTGCGCCCATGATAGGGGACTACATAAAACTTGTCATCAACAAAGCCACTAGCACGGTAACTTCGAGGCCGATCGGTTTTGAGGTCAGGAAGTTCGTTCCACCTGTTTTCCTCTAAATGGAAAACATAAGCTTGTAGCGGATGGGGACTGGCACTCTCACTTACTAAGCAGGCTTCGCCGCCGCAAGTATAGACAAGACCTCGAGGAGACGGTGACACTGCGCATGCAAAGCAGCTTCTACGGAAAGGCATTTCGCAGCCGAGCCGCCATTTGCGAGATAGAAAATCAAACATCAAAACAGTTCCTCTGCCGTCGCTCTTATTCACAAACCCCATAACAACCAGATGATGTTTTGATCTGACGTATACACAGGCATACTCATGATACTCATAATCGAAATCCCAATCTAAGTTAAATTCTTCTGGGATTGGAGGCAGTCTTTCCCACCAGTTTCCATGCGGGTAGCAAATAAGTACATCTAATCGACTTATTGAAATTCCTTCGGCTTCGTCAAGAAAAGCTATTCCCTCCTCGCACTCATTAAGGCGCTGTCGCTCTTTATAGAAGTTGGGACTACTCAGCACAGCGTTCCAGCTCTTGGAGACGGCCCTAAGGTGCTTGTGGAATTTGTATGGAACCTTCACGAGGCATTGCAGCCCCAATTCTTTTGGGAGACTTGGAATAATTTTTATTCTCATAGAACTATACATTACGATTTTAAGAGAGCCCTCCATCAATACATATATATATTGAAAAGCAACGTCTATCCAGCATTACTGATGCACCTTTCTACTAAAATAATAATCATTTTGTTAAATCCAATTGACAATGTTTTGAAATTTTATTTAATTGGTATTTATTAAACAAGTATTTTCTTTCATTCCAGGAAAGCTGATAATAGTTTCACTCCATCCTAAGAAAATAATAGGTTATCTCCATTAATAGATCAAATATTATCAATAAACATGTAATTAAGATAAATATGTGTTAAGAAAGTATTTGTTAAGAGAATGTGTATTTTATTCTTCAATATTATATTTTAATGGGTGATTTCTTAAATTTTTATATAAAAATCAGATAAAGATGATGAAATAGATTAAGTACCAAAAATAAGAAAGAGCCTATGTTAATAGTGTGTTATTTTCCTATTTTAAAGAACTAAATCTTCTAACTTGATGTGATTTTGTTTCAAGATAAGGAACAGTCTATCAAATATTGGTGAATTGGACATTGCTAAAGAACCTAAAAATAGATAAAATTGAAGATAGAAATATCAAAAATAGTCAAATGGTGACACACATCCACTAAAAATTTCTCTACTCTTCAAAATTAATAACATATTATAAATGTGAAAGACTTTTTGAATGACTTTTCCACTATACAAAAAATCAACACCCTTGATTTACTAACTATATATATGAAAGAATCTTTATTTGTCAACTTCTATGAGGAAAAGAAGAATAAATTATTGGGAAATTGAATGTTGCATTAGGAGATTGAATAGGGATAAAAATTAAAAACGTACATCTAGAAACTAGTAACAAGATTAGGAGATCAATGTAGGAAAGGGGGATATGAATGATTAGAATTGATATAAAGTAGGAAAAAAGGGTTTAAAATACAAGATACACATGGATAAGGATGAAACGGACACAAAAGTGATAAAAAAGTTACATGGTATGAAAATTCTATTATTAGAATTCTCCTCCATTTTATTGTGCTTGTAATAGATTCAAAGAAGAATTTTTATATTGAAATAATTTTTGACATGGATCAGAAATGTAAAAGAAATTGGATACCAAAAAAGATGACAATCTTCATCTTAATATTCGTTCTTATTTTGGCTCTTGTACCTATTTTTCCATACTTACAGCCATACTATTGTTAAGCCCACCAAAGGGGCCGTACATATTGAAGAAGCTTGTTTAAGGAGTAATGCATATTATTGAGTCCTAAAGACTCCCCAATATCCACCGCAGCCTTTAGTAGGCTCTATTAAAAGTGGCACAACTTTTAAAAGTAGTATTGCAGCTTATGTGAATTGTTGTTTCAACATATGAGCTGCCATACCATACATATAGGGTGTTGGATCATTGTGAAGGAGACTATAACGCATAAAGAAAACTGCAAAGAGGTTGCTGATTAGAGTGTGGACTATTCAAAGGACTAGGTTAGCACTTGGTATGCTAATATTAAATTTCTGTTGATGGTATTTTGCTGTATGAAATTTCTGTGAATGTATTTTTGTAACAGCAGTAGACAAAGTTATCAGTAATTTTCTGTTAATTATTTTATACAGCAAACTGTTCGACGAAATGCCTTTGCACTTAGTTGGGAAATTTTGCAATTATATTCAGACTCAAAATTATGTCTATTAAAGTGGGCTATGCAGAGGGATGGCAAGAGTTTGCTCAAAATTAAGACTCTCTTGTATCAAATTTAGAGGTGAACTGATCAGGCATGCTTCCTCATTTTGATGGACCAATTTTTCATCAAACTTCTTAGTTGCTTTTCCAAGCATTTTCTTGTTTGGTATCTGGTTGAACAAGGTGTGAGATGATTGTGGATTTTGGGTTGACATTGGGTAGGATATCTAGTGATAGAATGAACGTTGGAGATAACCTGAACAATTTGTAAAACCATAGGTTCAAAACGAGTTAAGGGAAAGAAGTAGGAATTGAATTGGGTCATGAAAGAAGTGATCAGATTTAGAAGTTTTGAGGAAGATGTGTGAGTACAAGCCTTTCCTCACTGTGTGATCTTCCATACTATCCTCTAGAGTCTGAGGTTAGTACTTGAAATTTATTCCAGAGGTGGTGAGCTTTCCTCCTAGATTTCTTGTTTTTTCTTGTTTTTTTTTCTACAGGTGCAAGCCCTGCTATAAGATCCACCTGTTTGGTTACTAGAGGGGACACTTAAACTATAAGGAGTCTAGTTCTCAACCTTTGCTGGAACTAGCTGAGCTTGTAGCTGCACTTCATCTGTTTCGCTCGGGTGGGTTCAATCTATTGATGTGCACACAGTAGACTTAGTTTGTTGGTTCATGGGGCAAGTCCATGCCAAATGACCATGGTGGTGAGACATGGCAATGGAAGGGGATGCTTTCATAAGCCACCTATTACCAATTTTTTGCTACAGCTCAATTGGTGGCGTTGGATTAAACACTGTTATATCTTAAAAGTGAAATTACAGTTATTTCTTCATTATGCTTATGTGTTGTTTGCACTTTGTTCATTATTCATCAAGTGGCAGTTGTGAATTAAAATGAGGAAACAAAATTTTAGAAGTTGCCATTCGATATTTTACAATCAAATGGAGCACAAGATTGAGCATACAATAATAAAAAATTTCAAATTGCTTTCATTTATTTCATGAATAATTCACATTTACAGAGCTTCATTTGATTGCGAGAATTCAAATGATAATACAACATTGCATTGAGATGCATTTTTTTTTCAAAATGAGAATTATAGGATTAAAATCAAATATCCACACAAGTTGTGGATGTGACTGTCACAGTGCATCACTAGTATCACACTACACTATGGGAGATGCATTAAAAGAAGAAAACACAAAAGTAACAACACAATCATCATTGCCTGATTGATTGATGGTCGATGCTAAAGTGGTGCACCTTTTGTCTTTTCCAAGCTCTGTTGACCTGTAGTAAGGAAGAGAGGGATGTCAGAGGCTCCAACTATGAAGATACCTATATGAACCACCAACAATAATGCAATTTGCTACTAATCATACACTAGAACAATCAAGAAGAGTGCAGAGGCATGAGCTGAAGGAGAAACATCAACATGATCATGATATATTATTTTTTATGCTAACTTTGCTTGCTTCTTTGTGTAGGTATAGGGAAAATCACGAAGCTAATTATTGTTTGAAGACCAAGCTTGTAGAGGAAAATGGGCTCCCACAAGGGTAGAGCTTGACATGTTGCCCTTATTCATTCCAAGTGGGTCGAGATAGTAATTGCATCATCATATTCATCAAGAAAAAGAAATGATATACAACTGAAAGAGTAAAGTAGAGTTATCCATCATGCTATTAAACCAACTGTGCATTCATAACAATCATGTAAATGCTTTGTGAAAGCTACAGGTGAACAGTGGGTTTAATCCGCTCAATCATTTAACTAAATACATTCATCTCAAGCATTTGTATATGGTTTTTGTTCTTTTTCCACAGTATTGTTTGTTCGTCATGTTCATAATGTCATGCAAGGTTCAGTTCAATAGTGTTATTTCTCATAGTCAAGGATAGTGAACAGGCATACATAATGCCTTAACGAAGAGAGTTGTTTCAGATTTTCATCTAAGAAGAGAGTAGATTCATGGAACAATTTATTAAATGGAGAATAAAAATGCATGAAGAGTGCCAGATAAAATAGTGAAAACATCTAATCAATACATAAACAGTTTAGTCATTCAGTAAGTGGTGAAGCAATCAACTTGCTTGAAGGTACATAATACATTTTTCAACAAGTAAAACATTGCTTCCAGAATGAATAGGAGATGATAAAGCATAAGAGAAAGTGCTTTTGAAAGTGTTAGCTGGTTGTAAGAGGAAATGCAGTCCATAGAGCTGTAGTATTTTAATCAAAATCTTTGCATAAATTCAAAACAGAATCAAGATGCCAACCAGTCTACAGTCTCAGTCAAAAGCATTATGCGTGTAAGGAAGAAACAACATGGAGATGACAATTGAAAATACAAAAAAAAGATACATTTTCAGAATCTCATGAACCTGCACGAGGGTTTTCAACAGTTGTACATTTAGAGGTACATTTTCTTCACAAAAAGAAAATATAGATATATGAAAATGACTCTACAAATTATGTAAGCAAAGTGCAGATATATGAAGGCTTCTGGAAAACTTTCAGTTTTATCACATTATGGTGTACCCGTGCAAATGAATAGTACAAATTTCTCTAAGTTTCCAAATACCCATATACTAAAAATTGAAGAATTTGAATGCCAAAAGAAGTCCAGATTTTATACATTTATCAAAATATGCATGTTTTGTTTATTTCTCATACACCCACATTGGGGTTTTGAACAAAAAGCATGGATTTTACAATTTTCAGTCATCCATGAAGGCTTTTACAAGGAAACCACAAATATTTCAAAAGGAAAGCAACAATCTAACAAATGCCCAGGTTTAGTTTTACAACTAAAAGAGAAAAGTAAGTAAAAATCAACGTGGGTTGAGCCAATTTTACATGAATATCAAAACACACATATTTTTTTGCCATTTCCAGGTTACCCATATGGAGATTTCTACAAATAATTAAAAATAGATGCTTTCTTTTATCACCCATGTTGGGGTTTTTATAAAGAAATGCAAAAGAAGATAGTGAAAAGACATGGGCCAAACTTCAGAATAGGGAATACCGATTTCTTTCAATTCTCATGATATCCATGTAGTGGTTCACTCAAAATGTGAAAGAAGAAAGAAATTCCTGTTTTGGGTTGAGCCCAAAAGCTTCAATATGCTCTTTTAGAAATACACATGGTGCGGCCTAAGTATGGCCACAAAATTATACATAAAAGAAAAGCTTTCTTAACCTTTATGTAGAGAGAAATATATGCTTAGAATAGAACTTACCAATGAATGCTTGTAGGAGAATATGTAAGCTGCACCCAAAGCTTTGGTAGACCTTTCAAAATCCAAACAGAACCAAGACACGAGCTCTCATGTATGGTGGCCAATGGATAAAAAGAGCACATAAATAAAAAAATAAAAAGCACAAAAGATTGTAAAAGTATCAGAAACTATTTGCAGCTGCGGCCAAAAGACTAGAAAGCTCAAGAGATAAAGCCATAAAAGCTATAAATAATAGCTCACCTTGTGTGCAGTGAAGAAAAATAACCCTCGAACAAGCTCTCTCATAGAGCTTCCAGACAAAAGCCCGAG
This sequence comes from Sequoia sempervirens, assembly GCA_007258455.2. Lineage (NCBI taxonomy): Eukaryota > Viridiplantae > Streptophyta > Pinopsida > Cupressales > Cupressaceae > Sequoia > Sequoia sempervirens. The sequence continues at coordinate 217,528,537 of VDFB02000015.1, read as the reverse complement.
CTCATACAGGATGACCAAGAAGAACAAAGTCATAAGAATGCAAAGAGAAATCAGAGACCAAGTATCTACAGGCCGTGTCCTTAATGGCCATTCTTGCTTTTCAAATGAAGTGGAAAAGCCCCAATATATCATAAATCAAGCTTACCCAGTGAAGGATTCGACCATCTGAAGACAAGAGTGAAGATTCTAAGCATGCGAGCTATAGACTGAGCTTGCTCATGGTGGCGCCATCCTTTCAGGCAGAACTATTTTCTTTAGAAGTGATGATTGAAAATGACACGATTTTAGGGTTTGACTTGTTTTGTCTCTTTCCTTAACTCGAATTTAGGTCGAACATTATGATTCTCCTGAATATTCACATTTGACAATACAATAGTGGAGAGATTCAAATTTAAGAGTTTTTCCATTTTAATCAAACTTAAATCAATACCCTAGGTTAAATTGTCCCTTAATCTTCATGTGGTTATACTTATCTAAGTCTTTAGGCATCAAATATTTTATGAGTCTAGGCTTAGGTAAGGTATCTTTTATTTTCTGCCTTGGAGTATTTGTGTCATGCTTATGCCTCAGTGAAATTAGAGATTGATGGATATCCCGAGTTTCAATTGATTTTGAGAGTAATTGTTTTAAATTGTAAATGAAACTTAGGAATTTTTATTTTCAGTTGATTTTAAAAAAAAATCAATTAGAGTATTGAGAGAACACTATTGCCTAATATGTTTTATGATTTGTGAAGAAAATCAAGCATTGTATTGGAGAAATAAGGTAGTTCTTTTTGCAAAAGATTTAGCAATCTTTAATTGCAAAAATAAAACAATTGTAAAATATGCAAACCTTGTAAAGCAGAAGCATAAAGTAATACTTATAAACTATTTTATGATTTCTTGCTATTTTTAGTAGATTGGTATTGATTTTTTCTCTTGGTCAGATTTGAGTTTCATCTTGCAGAGATAAGGTGTTTTTATGGCTTTTAAAGCAGATTTAGCCTATTTTTAGAGGCTTTTCAGTATGATCATGGAAATAGTATGTTTTTTTCTCCTTTTATGCAGACTTTTGAGACAGTTTGAAGATTTTTTCCTTGAGCTTCTTTGTGAGCTCAGATTGGGGTTTCTTGAGAGTTATATTTTGAAGAAACTTAGTTTTCTTCCTTCTTCAGAGCTCAGATCACAATTTCTTACTCTTAGCATTTTGAGCTTGTAAACTCAGTTGTACTCAGTTAAGATAGGAACACTCTTTCAGTTTTAATAAAGGAACAAAATTCTCCTTCACATTTCTGTCTCATTTTATAATAGCAATTTGATGTCCATGTGGTTCAAATCAGAACCCTTTTATGTGTTGCTTTTGTAAGTTGTGTTTTAGAATTACATAGTTTCAGGTTGTTTGTTGTATTTTGTCTAGAAATCTTCATGCAAATTACTGATGGAAGTATGTGCCATTGGGATTGTGAGATCTACTATGATAGGAAAGTTGTTATGGGTGTCAGTGTTTGAATCTCATAACTTCTAGTGAAATACCAGTTAGATTTAGATTTTAATTTTAGTTCATCCTTCTAACTCTTTACCTGAAAATACTTAGAATAGGATCGATCATTCAGAGAACTAGCTCATTCTAGAGATTCCTTCTTCGTTCAGATCACCCACATATGAAGAAGGTTTGCATGTGTCATTAGATTACTAAATCTTTTATTTAGTAGGGTGCAAATCTAATTGATAATAGTTTTTTGCACGCTCGGTGGGACTCTGAAAGCTATTTCTGAGAAATTTCAGTGTTTTTAATTTGCTGTTTGGTGTATGCAGTAGATTTTCTAGCCTTTTGGTGGCTTATTTCAATATACTTGGCAACTTCGATCCTTGTTTTGCATGCTAGTGCAGCCTGCACATGAGAAAGATACAAACAAGATCAAGTTATGCACCCTTCAAATATCAAGAGTTGTCCCCATCATGAAGAAGAGGCAGAAGAACAAGGAGGATTTTTGAGACACCTACAAGATCGAAGTCAACACCTCCAATTTTCAATTCCTTTGTTTTATCACTAGGAGTACTAGTTCTAGTATCAAAAGCACCACCAATGGCAACGCCAAGGAAGCATCCGTTCACACCTTTTAATAGAGGAAATCCATTAGATATCGCTCAACACGATGACATCCCAGTTGTAGCCCTTAGAAGTCTGCCATACTTCACCTAGGAGGACCTCACTACACTGGTTGAGCACATCCATGACGTGGCCACATTATGCTCGGTTCAGAATATCACACAGGATAACGTCACTTTAAGGCTATTGGTTGCATCACTCAAAGGAAAAGCATTACAATGGTTCAAAGGTCTCACAACCAGCTCAATTGAAACAACTATGGATCTGAGACAACAAGATGGAAATTCACAGCAACAGCCTAAAAATAGTAAGCAACCCATCTCATCTAATGCTAATGTTGCTGTGTAGCCTAAAATGCAGATACTGCAAAGAGGCCAGGAGATACCTAGCAAGGAGCAGTCAAGAATGCATTCACAAACTTTACAGAGGAAAAATGATGCTTCTATCACAAAAAACCAACAGAAGGTAAATTCTTCATCATTTAATATCGTTGAGCATCTCAAGAAAACCACTGTGAGTATGTCGGTATTAGATGCTTTAAACCTTCCAGGGTAGAAAGGTTTACTGCAAAATGCTTTAGCTGAGTTGTCTATTTCTGACGATCCTAATCAAGGAGTTGCAAAAGTCATGCTTGCTAATGATCTGGAGGATAAAAATGAGTAGAAAATGAAAGAGGTAAAGCCTCCCTCGTTCTATTTAAGTCTGATCATTAGTGATAAGATTGCTCATAATTGTATGGTTGATTTTGGTGCCAGTAGTTCAGTCATGCCTAAGATTTTAGCTAATAAGTTAGGTCTTGTTTATGAGCCTAATCCCCAAAAAGTAATATAGGGTAAACCCACAATAGTGGGTTACAATTTTTTGAACGAAGAAAAATTAGAAATTCTCATAAAAAAATTTAAAATGGTTTACCCCTTCTAATGAAGGGGGTTCGAATGAACCACCCCCCTTCTAATGAACCCCCCCTTGTAATGAACCCTCCCCCCTTCTAATGAACCACCCTCCCTTCTAATGAACCCTCTTTTGCACCATATAAGGGGGGTTTGAATGAACCCCCTTCATTAGAAGGGGGGTTCTAATGAACCCCCTTTTTTCACCTTCCCCTCCACCATTTCAAAATTTATGCATTTTTTTGACTATTGAAGCTTCAGAAGGAGGTGCAAATGGAGTCAAATTGATAAACCAAGTCGGATGATTGTAGTGATCGAAATGTGCTTTCCAACAACTATAAATTTAATATATTTTGTTTTTATTTTATATTTTATTTTTATTTTTATTGTACATAGGTTTTTCACCGAACCTCAAGTTCGATGAAAAATCATTGTGGAAAAATAGTAAATTTGAGGAAAAAAAATCAAAAATATATACCCTCTAGGTATTGATGTCCTCGTTCTAACAAAAATAATAATTTGAATTTCAATACATACCAAAAAAGTTATGCGTGCCGATGTGCACCTATGTCTAAATTGTAAATGTTTTGACTTCAAAACTTAATTTAAAAAAAAAAATTCAACAAAATGTTATGAAACAAAATGAAACCAATAGATACCAGTGTTAGCAACATAAATTAAAAAGAATCAAAATTTTATCCTTTGTAGAAAAAAAGTTATGCATGTCGAAGTACACATCACTTTAAAAAAATGTTGTTTACTATTAAAAACTAGTTATCAAAGGAGACACGAAAAAAAACAATTTAATTCCAATTTTTTTTTTAAATATATTAAAAATCTACAGACAAAATCTCACAAATCACTAGTTTACATCATTTTCAAATTCCTAATAGTTTACCTACTATAAGTGTCAGAATGTGAAGTTTTCTCTGAAAATGTTGATTTCAATGTCAAGTTTGGCCAAAAAGTGTAATCCATTATTGTGGGATGAACCAATAGTGCAATTAGATGGGTTTGCTGTTAAAATTGTTGGTATTATTAAAAATCTGGATCTTACTTTGCACGCATCCCCAAGTTTTGCTATTCATTAGGATATACATGTCATTGACTTGCCACCGCACTTTGCCATGTGTCTCTTAAGGGATTTTACAACCAAGTTAGGTGGGTTTCTATCTTCTAATTGGTCTCATTTGTTATTTAGAATAAGGTATAGTATGAAAGTGACCATAAATTCTGAGCCTCTCGCCAAAAACCATATCAAACCATATTCACCAAATCCTATAAATGCTAACCTCTACGCCACCTCTACACTGGAGGAGCAAACCATGACCTCAGACTACAACACCCATATAGACAATATCAATCTAGATGAATGGGAAACAAAAGATCATGAGCTTGATCATTTTTAGCACACAAATGAGATAGGATTAGGACTCTATATGATTCGAGAACTTGATTGTGATATGCCTAATCTTTGTAAAGAGGAAGAACCGTTTGTAGAAACATGAAATGAGCTTTGGAATCTTTACTTTGATGGTTCGAGAAGTAGGGTAAGTGCACAAAGTTGAGTCCATGAAACGTGGAAGTTTTTTCCTTAACCAAAAAATTGAAATCGACATTGAGGAAACGAGAACCTGATTTTAATAAACGGGATCCCGATTTTTAAAAATCGGGATCCTGTTACAGTTCGGGATCTCGAGCCTTAGACGAAACCAGATCCTGATTTTTAAAACTCAGGATCCCATTTCCCATAGGATCCCGAACCAATAGAAAAGGAACGGGCTCCCGATTTATAAAAAACGGGATCCCGATTTATAGAAATCGAGATCCCATTTTTTATAAATTGGGATCCCGTTTTATATTGATATTTATTTAAAAAAATAGATTTCAATGCTCAGAGGATGGGACGCCGAGTACTGGTGACAACAACCCCCACGATCAGCAACAGGTATCCACCTCCATACCAATTTTTTTGCATTTTTCTATTTTGAATTGAAATTTTGATAAAAATAAGTTAATTTAGCATGTTTTTTTAAATTTATTTCATGTTCTAAGCATTTTTTTAACTGTTATAGTAGAATTGAATAATTGTAAAAATAGACGAAAAAATGCAATGAAATCTAAAGGTTTTTTATAAAAATGAAAAAATGAACCTTGAATTGTGTTTTAGAAACAAAATTTAACTGTTGAAACCTAAATTGTTCGATTAAACCTAAAAAAATTGAATTTGAAAACCCTAATTGAAACAAAACAAAAAAAATTGCATTTCAAAACCCTAGAAATTGAAATGAAATAAAAACATTGCATTTACAAATCCAAATCAAGCTTTTTGAAACCCTGAATTCAAATCAAACGAAAAAAATTGAATTTGAAAACCCTAGTTTGAATTGAAACAAAAAAATTGCATGAAAAACCCTAATTGTTTAAAATTGAAACCCTAAATTGAATTAGAACAAAAAAAATTGTTAAAACCCTAAATTGGAATCAAACAAATCATTTTGATTTTGAAAACTAGGTAATTTCGAGCTCAAAAAAAATCATTCGCATTGCTTAAATGTTTTAAATTTTATCTGCTTTGTATGGAAAAAATGATATATATTAAACTTTAGTTTCAATATTAAATTATAATTAGATTAGAAATCAATATGTTAAAGAATAGTTAAAATTCATAAAGTTTATCTTGATGTTTGTTTGAAAATTTAGTTAGCAAATTCGTAAATCTAAATGCGTACAATCGATTCCAATTGACACTAACTTGCAAGTCTAAATTATGGCAAGGGCCACCCAAACTTCACCCTAAGTTTGCTAAACCCTAGACCCTAAACTATAAAATCTAAACCCAAACACTAAAGCATTTGAAATTTATGAACCCTAGACCCTAATCTTTCATTGGACATACCTAAAAATTATGTAGGTTCAATGTCAAGAATGGGTCTATTTGTAGATTTATGAAAACTATTTTGAATATCTAGAATGCCATAAAAGTATAATTATAGCAATTCAATTGGAAACACTTGGGTACATATATATCATATGAAATTTAAATCTAGGAAGGTCTCTATTATATAGGAGAGTTGATAATACATGGAAAGAGGTTTGTATGGGGAATATATGTATTATGAAAACATACCACATGACCTCTATAGGATTTTTAAGATGTGATCCTAGATAATAATCCACCCATCCTCAATCATAATGGATTCTTTAGCAATTAAGAGAGATTCAATAACCATAAAATTACCTATATTTTGATACTATATAGATTTATGTGGAAGGATAGAAATGCATCAATAAGGAGACCAAGATGGAACCATTTAACACCTACAAGGTACACCTATTACATGGAAAGGGAGGAGGTACATGATGATAGTTTGGAAAACTACATGCTATTATTACAATTTAGAGATAGGAGGATGATTCATATAAAAGAAATATAATTAAATATTTATATTATTTAATATATTATATTCAATATAATATATTAAATAATATAAATATTTAATATCATAAAATATAATATAAGATTACAATTAAGGATAGGTAATGTTACAATTTACTTGGGGTTTTAATGAGGATTAGGCTTAAGATTCAATTAGGTTTGTAGTAAATAGTTAGGTTACAATTAGGAATATATAGTAAATATTAATATAATTATAATACAAATATAAATTAATTTAAATATAATATAATATAGGAATACATTTAAGATTAGGTAAAGGTTATAATTTAATTAAGTTTCAATTAGGTTTGCAATTCAATTAGGATATGGTTAGGGGTGGGGATCATTTAGCATTCTATTATTGTTAGAGTATGGGTTACATTTAAGATTATTGTTATTTTTGTGATATGTATAGATTGATTCATTTTTAACATCATGATACTTTTTTTTATTAGAGGGGTAAACACTTTTGACCCAGAGCTAGATGGAACCAATGAGGCTATAGTATGATTAAATTTGGACCTCACTAGACATCTAGATCCCCTTAATCCATCCTATCACCTTAAATCGTAAATCGATTTCTTAAGGGGTCCCAATATGACAAATTTCTTAAAGGGATCAAAGAAGTTCTTAAAATTTGGTGAAGTTGCCCAAGGCAACCAATTTTAACAATAATAAGATCATGCAAGATTATAATATGAATGAGATTTCATGATCTAGGTTGGTCAGTTGAAACAAGAGTAGATCTCAATCAACTATTCCACAAGAAAATGTTCTTCACTAACTTGCAAGTTCATTAAATATTCCAAGGGGCACCAAAACTTTAGCCTAAGTTTTGTAAACCTTAAACTCTGAACTCTAAAATCTAAACCCTAAACACTAAACCATTCATTTTGTCCTACCCAACACCATAAAGTGAAATTTGGTTGTCTTAGGAAAATATGCCATATTGCATTCCCTTATGCCATGTAATTTTGTCCTAGGATCTTACTACATGTACATCCCCTTAAGTTATCCTATTACCCTAAACCCTGAACTCTAAAGTCTAAACCCTAAACCTGAAAGCCATCATTTTTTTTTAAAGGATCTTAATGGAATCTGGTTGCCTTGGGAAACTTCACCAATTTTTATTCATTTGAGCCATGTCATTTTCTCCTAGGACCACACTAGACGTAAATCCCCTTAAGCCATCCTGTCACCCTAAATCGTAATTCAATTTTCTTAAGGGGATCAAAGAAGTTCTTAAAATTTGGTGATCAAAGTTGCCATCATGATCTAGGTTGGTCAGTTGAAACATTTGAGTAGATCTCAATTAAGTATTCCACAATAAAATGTTCTTCACTAACTTGCAAGTTCATTAAATATTCCAAATTATAAACCCTAAACCCTAAACACTAAACCATTCATTTTGTCCTACCCAGGATCATAAAGTGAAAATTGGTTGTCTTAGGAAAATTCACCATATTTTATTCCCTTTTGCAATGTAGTTTTGTCCTAGGATCTTACTACATATATCCCCTTAAGTTATCTTATTACCCTAAACCCTAAACTCTAAAGTCTAAACCCTAAACCCTAAAGCCATCATTTTTTCTTAGGCTCTTAATGAAATTTGGTTGCCTTAGACAACTCCACCATATTTCATTCCCTTATGCCATGTAATTTTGTCCTAGGATCTTACTACATATATCCCCTTAAGTTATCCTATTACCCTAAACCCTAAAATCTAAAGTCTAAACCGTAAACCCTAAAGCCATAATTTTTTCTTAGGCTCTTAATGAAATTTGGTTGCCTTAGGCAACACCACCAAATTTCATTCCCTTATACCATGTAATTTTTTCCTAGGATCTTACTACATATATCCCCTTAAGTTATCCTAAATCCCTAAAACCTAAACTCTAAAGTCTAAACCATAAACCCTAAAGCCATCATTTTTTCTTAGGCTCTTAATGAAATTTGGTTGCCTTAGGCAACTCCACCAAATTTCATTACCTTATGCCATGTAATTGTTTCCTAGGATCTTACTACATATATCCCCTTAAGTTATCCTATTACCCTAAACCCTAAACTCTAAAGTCTAAACCTAAACCCTAAAGCCATCATTTTTTCTTAGGCTCTTAATGAAATTTGGTTGCCTTAGGCAACTCCACCAAATTTCATTACCTTATGCCATGTAATTTTTTCCTAGGATCTTACTGCATGTAGATCCCCTTAAGCTATCCTATTACCCTAAACCCTAAACTCTAAAGTCTAAACCCTAAACCCTAAAGCTTAATATTTTTTCTTTAAATGCTCTTAATGAAATTTGGTTGCCTTGGGCAACTTCACCAAATTTTATTCACTTGAGCCATGCCATTTTCTCCTAGGACCTCACTAGATGTAAATCCCCTTAAGCCATCTTGTCACCCTAAATCGTAATTCAATTTTCTTAAGGGGTTCCAATATGACATTTCTTAAGGGGATCAAAGAAGTTCTTAAAATTTGGTGATCAAAGTTGCCCAAGGCCCAACCAAATTTAACAATAATAAGATCCTACAAGATTATACAATATCAATAGTTAATTGTATTTTCATTCAAGTAACATGTGCCTTAGACATATAAATGAGGCTTACATATAATTTTATCATCCTATTTCAATTATTTAAGGTCATTTATATTGAATGGCTTAAAGGTATTTCCTAAACATGTATCTTACATCTTGAAATTACAAATCTAATGCAGGTTCACTCATATCTTAAAGATCACATGGATCCATTCAATAATATTCTCAATCCACCTCCACGCAATCCATCTCCAACACCTTCACCTCCACCTCCGCCCACTCCACCTCGTAACCCCCCACCTCCACCACCTGAAATCAATGAATGTGTGCTTTTGCAAGCACAAATCAATGCTTCTGCTAGAACCATCCAAGATCAAATCAACATTATTCAAAATGAATAATGTGTCGCACCTCCTATGAGGATGTTCGCATCTAGGATGCAAACCCTTGTTGATGCTGTCAAGGCTATGGATGGGATCGTAGATGAGCATCGACAATGGCTAGAGGAGAGGATAACTCCTAATTTTGAAAAGGAAAACACAAAGAAATGAAGATCTATACAGTAGAGATGATCTTAAATAGTTATGAATTTATAAATTTGGTGAACGATGGATATTTTGTGTGATGAATTTATAAATTTGGTTCCAAATGGATATTTTTAGTGACATGAATTTATGATTTTGGTTCTAGATGGATATTTTTAGTGACATGGATTTATGAATTTGGTGGAATTTATGAACTTATAATGAATAGTATATAATCTAGTATATATTTATGACTATCTACTAGATCATGATTTCTCCTGCTAAAAAATTGTAATATATATATGTGTGTGTGTGTGTGTGTTAGACATAAAATGAGATTTTGTGATTGTTTCAAGTTTATTGTTTAGTATGTATGTGCATGTTTAAAAAATTTGCATATATAGTTCTTAAATTTTGAAATTTGTATGTATGTACATAGTTTAGTTTAATGATTTACAGTATGCATGCAAATTATGCATCATATTTTTTATTTTAAATGTACATGTACATACATTTAATTTTTAATTTTGTATGGACATGCTCTTGAGTTGAACAATCAATGTATATATATGTGAATTTCAATTAAATACATGAGCTTAATATATTTGTTGCTCATCCTATTTCAATTAAATATATGATCTTAATATATGTATGCACATGGACTATTTTGTATGATTTAATGCAGGTGCACATTTATATCAAGCATATCATGGATGATTTTAACATTGATGATATCATCAACCCACCACCTTAGCCATAGCCAGATCCGCCTCCCCCCTCCCCTCCACCTCCACCTCCACCTCCACCTCCACCTCCCCCTCATATGCCACCTCCAGCACCTATGGAATTTGATGAGGCTCGCTTGAGAGCACGAATAAATGATCAAGTTGCACCCTTACAAAATCAAATCAATGCTATGCAGAGTCAAGCATTGATTCCTCCACATGTGAGACGTTTTGCATCTGTAATGCAAAACATTGTTGATTCCATTAGGATGATCGATTATGATATTGATAGGCATCAACAAGACAGAGAAAAAATGAGACAATTTTATTCTGATGGTCTCTCTTACAAACAAATATTAGACCTTAAAATAACGAAAGCCCATCTAGCCCCCTACTTTCTTGACCCCGTTACTCGACAACCCATTCCACCCAACAAATCTAGAATATCCATGAGGTGGTGCATGACATCCAGATGATTGCACATTTTTGGGATCGATGGTATATGGTTTTTGATAGTCTCCCACATGCTAATTGGGAGTGCCCATTGTATTTTTTGAGAAAACTGTATGTAGAGTTTGTTTTGGGGCAAAAGCCCAATTATTTTGATTTTAGATCATTTCAAGGTGTTGGTGGCGGCATGCCACAACAGAGATTAGGGGCAAGGTTTGATCCCCGATGCCCCGTGCATGCACAACCCCTTGTTGTTGCTCTTGGTTCTCCCATTCCTGCACCTGTAGATCATCAAGCTCTAGTCTCAACATTAGGTTCCCTTAGAACACTCGCAGGAGACCTTGATCAGCACGCTTTTGCGATAGCGAGTGGGGAGCATAGAGACGATGATGATGATGGAGGAGTTTTTTATGGAGCCTGTCCGAGTACCGCTCCAGGAGTGTCGAGACCCGTCCCCCATATATGTACTAGTTGTCATCAAATATGCTATGGACCTGATCAGGCCACACCTAGTTTAGGTGGATGGGGAGATTCTGGTGGTTCATCTGGTCACATCAGTTCATTTGTAGAGTTCCTCATAGTAGAACATCACCTTGAGGACACTACGACACAGGTATAAATATGCATCTAGATGTACGTTCATTTTATAATAATTTTTATGGTTGTATGTATCAAAGAAAAGTTTTCAATACATTTTAACAATCAAATTGTTTGGTGTACAGATGACACTAATGATGCAAGGGCAATCATCTGTTCCACGAGTACATACATCGACACCAGTCATACTTGGCAACCCTTATGGGGTATTTTGATTTCAATTTTAAAAATTATATATGAAATCATAAATTATTTAACTTGAGTTTTAAATTTATAATTGAATCACATATATGTTTCAAATATTCATGTTGGTTTAGGTCAGTAAATCGACATCCACATCGATTCCTCCTGAGGGATTGTCAAGCACTCCTCCACTATCGCGCGTCATAGATCAAGGGCAGGTACATTCATATTGTAAATTTGTTTAAAGTTTACATTAGTATAGTTACAATTTTATGAGTTTTGAATTCAGTAGATATATGAAACACATGCATGTACACTTGTAAATATTATAAGCATTAAATGTCTATGTAAATGTATGTCTAGGTTGATACCACAATAAGAATGGGCATTGGGCAAACATTTGATGTTGCAGTTACTTGTGAGGCCATTGATTTCCAGGTTGTTTACAAAACTTTCTACACAAAATGTGCAAACTTGAATATGTATGTATATATTAACCTAATTTAATTGTACATGCTTTAATTTTGATCTTGTACCTGACTTTGTTAGTGCAACTTTCAGCCCTGACCCAGACATAGTTATACCACCAGGAGGACATGTAAAGCAGGTTTCAGATCAAATGTTAATTTAATTTTATTATTATATTTAAAGTGAATTATAAATTTTAAATTGAATATATACATAATATGATATTTTCACATATTTTTTTTCTTTTATAGCATGAGACACATCTTGTAGTTGAGCATGTATAGACAAACCCGAGAAGAGCCTAGTGCACAACCCTAATATGGTAGAATTAAAATATGATAAATTATAAATTAAATTGAATTAAAAAAAAATAATTGTAGAGTTGTACATCTAATTTTGAATTTCTTTGTCTTCTTTATGTAGATTGATTTAGAGAATTTAGAGGTTGCTTCAGGTGCACCAGAGCATCTGTGATGTAGATAAGATGGTAATTTAATTTTATGATGGATTATAAATTAAATTGTCATTAAATCATTTACCTTATATCTAATTTCATCTTTCTCTCTTATGTACAGAGTGTTTCTGTGTCAATCCACATAGTCCCAAGAGATGGTGTGAAGAGGTCTCTTGATTATAGAGACAGCATATGACCTAGAAACATGTGATTTTTATGTGTTATATTTGTTTATTTCATGGACTATATTTCTTGTTTATCATGTACTCTATTGGACTTTATTTCATGTGCGCTTAATATATTAGTTTCATGCACTTAATATGTTACATAAATTATGGACTTTATTATTGTTTGAAATTTTAATTTACACATGTACATTGATGCATTTTATGTTCATGGTCAAGACATTAATATAGGACATTAATGTGAAATTTAGTGATCTCATACATGGATTAATATAGGACATTTTAATATTTACAATAATCAGTCAATAAATCATAGTTTACAAACAAAAGCAATCTATTTATATACCAGAAATTTAGGGTCTAAACTTGAATTGCGTTAAAATATGGGTCAAGTGCACATGGATCTTATGCTTAAAATGTGCAGATGCACTTCCAAAATCTACATAAGTTATTATTTTAATATTATTTGGAAATAATCATGTGAATGTAAAGTCTTTGGATTACTGCATATTTAGATTAATATCAAGTTGGTAATGAAAGTCTTTAACATGTCAAATTTAACTATAGGAAAAATTGAGAACATTTCAAAAAGGCAAAAACAGTTATAAAATCAAAATAATCTTCAACTATAATAATGATTGCTCAAAATACACATGAATTAACACTGTACATGAATAGTAGAAATCTTCCAACATAAAAAATCTTCAATATTTTTTAAAAAATTAAAAATTGACTTTGTTAGGATTGGGGTTCAATCAAAATTCTAAGATAAAGCTTGGAGTAATGGTTAGCATAGGGTTAGATCAAGGTTAGATTTAGGGTTAGGGTTCAAAAGGGTTCAATTAGGATTAGAATTCAATTAAGATTAAGGTTACTTTAAGATTAGGATTGCTAGGGCTATAGGATAAAGCTTTGCAAAGGTTAGGATTATGACACAACTAGAGTTAGGGTTAGGTTTCAATTAGGGTCAGATGCAACAAGGCTTAGGGATAGGATTAATTTTAGGACAGGGTATGGGTTCAATAAGGGTTGGGTTCTAATAACGGTTAGGGTTAGGGTTCAATTAGTATTATAGTTAGAATTAGGGTTCAATTCTAACTCTAATTAAAATTCTAATCCTAACCCTAACAATACCATAGAAGATTAGAGAATAAAAGCATTAATAAATACTATAAATACAGTTCATCTAACACTAATTTATAAGTTGTCAAAACAAATAATGACATCTTCATGGGTGTCTAAAGGGTCATAATAGAACGCCTTAAGGGATGTCTAAGGGGTTATAATATGTCTTAAGGGGATGTCTAAAGGGGTCATAATAGAACGTGTTAATTAAGGGGATGTCTTAAGGGGTCTTAAGGGGATGTCTAAAGGGGTCATAATAGAACATGTTAATTAAGGGGACGTCTAAAGGGGTCATAATAGAAGGTCTTAAGGGGATGTCTTAAGGGGTTATAATATGTCTTAAGGGGATGTCTAAAGGGGTCATAATAGAACATGTTAATTAAGGGGATGTCTTAAGGGGTCTTAAGGGGATGTCTAAAGGGGTCATAATAGAACATGTTAATTAAGGGGATGTCTAAAAGGGTCATAATAGAACGTCTTAAGGGGATGTATTAAGGGGTCATAATACGCCTAAATATATAGAATATTGATTTGACACATAGAAGTACATAGAGTATGTTTAATTTTGTAAGTATGTATGTACATATATGTCATCTCAAAACGATGTTTACAAAATTTGGATATGCCATCTCAAGAACATCTCAAACTTGTGGCTAGAATGTAGTAGGTCTTCACACCACCTGATATCAAAAAGGTACAAGCAATATCAATGAAATCATCAAAACATACATATTTTAATTTATATAAAACTATCTATATGTACAGAACTCAAGTACCTACATTTAAAAGTATTCCACACATGTTTGTAAGTTGAATCCAGGCATCCTCTCCTTTTGTTTCAAAGTATGAGATCAATGCAATGATGGCTTTAGGATACAAAAATGACAATAAATCAATTTTAACTATTAATGTCCAAGAAATATCAATATGTAATCAAAACATGTATTTAAATATAATTTAACTAATAATTACCTATTTTTACCAAGTATTCCATGTTGTCTAGGTTGAATTTGCATGGACTAGATCCTTTTGTGATTATGCCTTAAGGATATATAAAAGAACAATTTTAAATCAATTCCCTCAACTAATAAATACTTTACCAATGTTGAAACATGTATTTAATGTATTTAAAAAGGACAAAAATAAAACTAAAACTATATTTACCTGTATTTACTTATTCCATTGTACCATCTGCATCCTCTCTTTTTTGCAATGCATCTATGATTGCCTCATGCTCTTCCATAGAAATTGACCATAGCAATTTTTTTGAAGGTCTTCCACGATACCACTCTAGTTTTATATTTGTTGCCACCACCAAATGTGAATAATGCATAATCTTTTTATGTGTTTCTTAGTCTTTGAATGCAGGTAGACCATTCTTTCTTCTCAAGTATATTCGTAGCCAAGTTCCAAAAACCACCACCGATCCTATTGGAAAACATGTTCAAAAACCATCATCAAATAACTTCTCAAAATTTACTTAAGGGGATCAAAGACTTGTTCTAAAAAATTGCTTAAGGGGATCTAAAACTTGTTATCAAAATTTGCTTAAGGAGGTGTCTTAAGGGGATCATCGTACATGTTGGATAATGAAAGCCATCATCATCTTCTCGAGGTGTTACCAACTTATGTTTAGTTTCCCACACAACGAGCCAACCAATATTCTCGCTTGCTCTTCATTCCCTTAGAAGGCAATAACTGCGATAATACATGTCCTGCCAACAAAATTCGATTTAATAACTTGTGCATATCCATATAACTAATTTAGTATTAAAAAATAACTTAATAAAGAAAAATAAAATGAAATAAATTAAATTAAAATTACCTTCTTGTACAAGGTTTGAAACACTATCATAATCTTCAGATGTAAACAATTGATCATTTTCTTCAATAGTTCTTTCATATTGATTATGTGCTTCTACAGGTGTCAATGATCTTTGCTCCCACTGTTCAACCCATTATGTATTTTCACAAGCTTCCCAATCTCCTGAGATACAAAAATGGCAAAAACATGCAAGCCCTTGTCCAAATAGTCCATGTGTTTGTCGGTCAGACTCAAATGAATGCCATTTAGTAGATCCCACTCAATTGTCTCACAATCAACTCTAGATACAATGTTCTATTCTTCCACTAACCAAAAGAATCAATGAACTCAGAGTACCTCACTCAACCAAAAGTGATATAATCTTCTATTACACCAATCCACAATATCATGCATTTTAAATTTTACCTAATCCCCAAATTTTAATTGTTCTCTAGCAAGAATTCTTTGACACACGCATCTAGCTCCATCATGTTCTCCTTTACCATGCCCAGCTTCAAAAACCCATATATGTTGGACATTAAGTTCCTTGTGAACCCTACTTAACCAATAGAACATTCTAGCATTTTTGAACTACCCCGTACAATTATCTGACCATATGAGGTGTTCTTCATATGGATTCCTCTTTCTCTTAAATTTCTATAAAATATACTAAAACAATATTGAACAAACTCTAATGAGTGTAACCGATTGTCACTCAAATAAAAATGATACTCCCTCAAAAAATTTCTATCACCCTCAGTGCTATCATCTGCATTTCTATAAACAATATGGACAAACATAGCTACTTGCACTGAATTATAATATTGAGATTGAATTTCCTCTTGCGGAGCGAGAGTATAATTCTTCACAAAATCAACCACTGAAAGTATAGTACCAATTGGAAATGTGTTTCGACATGTGTGAAATTGGCCATCAAGCCATCGAGCATGTTTAGAGTGCATAACATATTTTGGTACAATTTTATTATTAAATTCACTCATAAATGCATGCACACTAACTTTTTCTGTAACTAAATCACAACGCTTTCCTATTTTTCCATCTTTAAAGAATACCTAACATTCCTGCAAATCTTTTGACGCCTACTAATTGTTGTCCAAAATCAATATCAACACTTTCATGCAAACAAATTCTTAAAAATGAAAGATTTTCGTAGTTAATGCATTGTCCAGAAATACAAGAACTTAAATAAAATAATTTATCATTAGATTTTTCACAAAACAAACCTGAAATAAACTCTCTTATTGTTTCAGGTGGCATATCAATACCACAATCCTGTATAATCATGTTAGAATGCAAGGTGCAACGTATATATCGAAAAACATCATAAAAATAACTAAATTGAACATGTATTTTACAACAACAAGATATTCGTTGCTTATTAATTTTTACATACCAGGGTTTACATTTTTCAAAAGACCTTTGACTTATTTTAATATTACTAGGTAACATTGAATCGCTACAAAATTTTCTATAAATTTAGTTTGTGTTGTATCTAATAGGTGTTTTGGGCGAGGATTGCGAACTTTGGACCCCACCCTTAATTTTAGAACATCTCTAGCATTAGATGAAACACTAGTATTATCATGCCAATATTTTTTGATCAAAGATTTAATTTCAACATTCATTTTTATATCAGATCTCGGTAGTCGTCCACTGAAACTCCAACATTGATTGATAGGATCATTTTCTATACTTTCTCTTCTTTTTGCCGCTCTTAGTAATGTTTTAGGATGTATTTTTAAAACTTCACTAATATTGCTTACCATTCTTTTATTCAAAGTTGTTTTATTAACTATAGTAGTAGTTCTAGCTCTTCTTGCTGCGTTTTTATCTTTAGATCGACTATTTTTCCCAAGAGATTGAATGGCACTAGCAACAGTAGACATAACATGTTTTAATGATTGATCTTTTCTTTTTGGTTTAACATAGAAGCCTAACCTTTTCATTACTTTCCTCATTTTTTGCATTCTCATCAATTGCATCATTAGTTGACATTGAAATGCAATTTTTTTATGATAAAAGAATTTGGTGTATATTCTATTCGCATGTGTTCTTATTTGCCTCCAAGAAATTTGACCAGGAAGATTATTGAAAACACCACTTCCAATTTTAAAAAAGTATTTTATTAAATTCAACATCACATTCTAGATTTTCATCTTCATTTTCATCAACAAAAGCAGTTTCATTTTCATTTTCATTTTTCATTTTCATTTTCATCAACAAAATGATTTTGATTTTGATTTTTATCTTCATTTTCATCAACAAAAGCGGTTCTCATTTTTATTTTCATCAACAAAACGGTTTTTCATTTTCATCAATAAAAAGCTTTCATTTTCATTTTCAATGCGGTGGTTTTCATTTTCATTTTCATCTTCATTTTCATCAACAAAATGGTTTTCATTTTCATTTTCATTTTCATCAAAAAATATAGGTTTTTTTTCATTTTCAAGAAAATGATCATTTTGATTTTCATTTGCAACAAAAGATTTTTCTTTTTTGATTTCAACAAATTCTATAAAAGTTTCATCCGTTTGAATATAGTTAATGTCAACATCATTAAATCTAGCATCTTGTAAAACTTCTACATACAAATTTACCATTTCACTAACATGTGGATTTGAAGACGTACTGGATTTGTGCATTGAAACATTCTCCTTAACATTCAAAGAGGGCATTTGAAGACATAGTAGGACTTGTTTGTATAATCATATTCTTCTCCAAATTGATTCCTTGCAAATTAGCTTCATCTACAACTATGGTATCTTCAATAGTTGTTGAATTGGTTGCTCCACCATCATTCATTGATTTCATTCTCATTCTTCTTTTTCTTTGTCTTTGTCTCTCTTTTTCTCTATTTGCTTCAACTTCTTGAGGATTCAATGTCTTCCTTCTCTTATTACGAGCTTTATATCCCATAATTATAAAATTCTCAAGCACAAATGAATGTTAATAGTGAAATACTTCAAAATATTCAATCCAAATTGGAAGTTGAATACCTATTAGGACAAAATTATTCCTCTTTTGTTCCTCAAAACAAGTAGAAAACTACCACAATTCCACTTTAAAAATTGTTTTCTTCATGCTTCCTTTGAAAAATTCAATCCATATTGCAAATTGAAACCTTTTGTTCCTCTAAACAAGCACAAAAATAACACAATTTCACTTCAAAAATGGTGTAGATGATGCTCCCTTTGATAAAATCAACCAAAAATCAAATTCACCACCTGTAAATACAATAACTTATGAAAAATAATTCATTTTTAGTGCTCTTGGCCGTACATATGAAGTTGCAAAGTTGCAGACTTCACAGTAATTTTGTACAGTGTATTTAAATAAAATAAGCGGGATCCTGTTTATGAAGTTTCAAATTTGCAGACTTCACAATAATTTTGCACAGTGTATTTAAATAAAATAAACGGGATCCCGTTTATAAAATGGGATCCCGCTTACTATAAGACGGGATCCCGATTATAAAACGAGATCCCATTTATTAAATAAGCGGGATCCTACTCTATAATCAGGATCCCATTCACCGACATTGAATGTCAGAGCCGTTGTAAAGGTAACAGGATCCCGCTTATGAAACAGGATCCCGTTCCATTTGCAACGGTCCGAATACTGTCGGATGGGAACGGGATCCCGATTATAATACGGGATCCCATTATTAATAAACGGGATCCCGTTTTATAATCGAGATCCCATTTTTTTAAATTTGAATTTTGTTTTGCATCGTGGTTAGGTTTTTTCCAAGGTTTTTGGTTTGGAAAAAGCATTGGAAGTTCGAACCTAGGCCTTCAACCTGGTTTGACCTGCAAGTTGAAGGCCCTAACAATGTCAAAGAAAAATACCGAGTTTGGACATATGGCTGACGACCTTTTTTGCAGAATTTTCTGACGAAATTAAAACCCATTTTAGATGAAACAATGCAGATTCTAAATATGTAATTTTTTTGCAATTGAATTATTTTTTCTATTTTTCAATTAATTTCTAATAAAATTGGTAAATTAACTTTAAATATCATAGTTTTTTACTATTTTAATAACTTTTGATCAACATAACATTTTGACAAACGGATTGCACGAGAACAAACTTTAGACAATTCTTTTCAATTTGAAAAAAAAAATCAGAAAATGATAAGTTTAGATCATCTTATGCATGTCGTACATGACGATTTTTGAAAACAATAAATCTGCCTAATAAAAATTTAACAAAAAATAAAATTCAATAAAAAATTACAAAAAAAAATCAAGAACAAGCTTTAGTGAGTCATAGAACTTTTCCCAAAAGGATTTAGAAAAATACGATAATTTAAGTCAAAATATGGATGTTGTACACGTGCATGGTATGGTAAAAAAAATGACTTTTAAACAATGGTTTTTAGAAATGCCTATTAAAACTCAATTTGTACAATCTGGGTATTGAAATAAATTACATATTTGGAAACTAGACTCTGAGCACTACATTTTATGATTCGTGACTTTTTTAAAGATTTCATCTGTAAGTGCTTCAAATTTTAAGGTCAAACGTGTCAAATGCTGAAAATCAGGGAAAACACTTCCACTTTTTGGCCAAAAAGTGGACTCAACTTCTTGCACACACCCAACATTATTGGTGCTATAGGTGGGGCTATGTTAGTTTCACCAGAAGGAGATAAATACTTTTCAGCTTGCAGGTTTTCTTTCAGCTGTTTGAATAATATAGCTGAGTATGAAGCGTTGGTGCACGACCTTGAATGGGCCCACAAACGAGGTATTAAATGCTTGCAAGTTTATATGGTGATTCAGAACTAATTGTAAATTAGATCAGAAATTTAAATGCTGCCAAGAATGATTTTCTTAAGAAATATAAGCATTGTGTATGGGATTTGATGGAGGATTTTGATGATTTTAATATTGTTTCGATTCCTAGAAATGATAATAAGCATGCTGATAGGATTGCTGCCATAGGAGCCCAGTTTGACATTCCCAATGAAATTCACAAAGTAGAGGCACATCAATATGTAAAAATAGTGGTCAGACCTTCTATACCTGACAATAATGTGAGCTGACTAGTTTTTGACAGCGATGAACAAATTGTAAATTTCTTGATTGCTGAAGCTGAGTTTGTAGATGGAAACCAGCAAAAATGGCAGCAATAGTATGACAACCAGATTGTGCAGTTGAAGACCAAAAAGCTGCCAAAAAGATTGTTGACCTTGGAATCTGTGTTCAACTCAGATGACCAAGTGCATAAAGACAAGTGCAACCTGACTGTTAAAGAACATTATGCAACCATTGAAATCTTCAAGGGCAAGCTTCTCAAGTTGGGAAAGGTATGTAGTAAGGATGAACAACAATCATTTATTTTATTATGTCAGAAATTTAGTGATGTTTTTGCTTGGGAGTACAAGGACTTGGGAGGATTTAACCCAGAACTAGCCCAACATACTATCAAATTAGAACTTGGTGCAAAAGCAGTAAGGCAGAAACAAAGACCACTTAACCCCAAATTAGAACATCTTATGAAGGCTAAACTGAATAAATTAGTTGAGAGTGGTATTATTTTTCCTATCAAACACACCTCTTGGGTGTAAAATTTAGTGCCAGTCGGGAAGAAAAGTGGGGAAATCAGATTATGTGTCAATTTTTGAGATTTAAATAAAGCATCATTGAAAGACCATTACCCACTCCCTTCCATGGAGCAAATTCTGCAGGTAGTTTCTGGTTCTGACATATTTTCTTTGCTAGATAGTTAATTAGGCTACAACTAGATTCTGGTTAAGCAGGAAGATCAATTCAAGACAACATTTACAACCAAGTGGGGTGCAATGGCCTACAATAAGATGCCTTTCAGCTTATCCAACGCTGGAGCAACCTTTTAACGAGCGATGGATATGGCAATTCACGACCTTATGAACAAGTTTGTTATGGTATATTTAATTATATTACTATTTTTTTTAGAAATTCTAATGAACATCTTGATCATTTAGAGCAGATTTTTCAGAGATGCAGAGAGTTTGGAGTGTCTCTCAATCTAAAGAAGTGTATATTTTCAGTGCACGAATGCAAACTACTTGGACACATTGTTTCAAAGCAAGGTATTTCTATAGATCCTGAAAGAGTCTCTACAATTCTTGAATTGCCATTACCAGCTCATAAGAAAGGCTTGCAAAGCTTTCTTGGAAGAATAAATTTTGTAAGGAGGTCATACCAAATATTGTAGCTTTGCTGCAACCTCTCACTTCTATGCTTAAAAATAATATGCCTTTTAGTTGGACCAAGAAAGGTAAGAGAAGCTTTGAGCAGATTAAGGAAGTCCTCGTAGCTGCTCCTACTCTCATTAATCCGAATTTTGACAAAGACTTCATTCTGTATGCTTTTGGAGGAGTAGATATAGTTTCAGCTATGTTATGCCAACAAAATGAGGAAGGCTTGGAGCAGCCTGTAGCATTTTTCAGCCAAGTGTTGCATAATTATGAGGTGAAGTATTCTTTTGTTGAGAAGCATATTTTTTATGCTGTGAGAAGTTTAAAAAAATTCAGGCATATGTTGTCCAACAGCAAGATCCATTTGCTGATTACTCATTCAACTGTTAAGGATTTCTTACTTAACAAAGATATAAATGATAAGCATGCTGGTTGGATTACCAAAGTAATGGAGTTTGAAGTTGATATAAAAGTAACCAAGCTTGTTAGAGGCAAGGGTTTGTGTGAACAGATTGCTGGAAATGAAGACAACTTACAAGAAGCAGAAAATATAGACACAATGCTAAATATTGGTGTTGCAGGTGTTGTTCCAGCATTGCTTGCTACTTGGTTATAATAGATGATGCATTATTTGCAAATTGGTGAGTGCCTCAAAGGCTTAGACAGAGTGAAAAGAAGGTATTATAGATTAAAAGTCATTCCTTATGCAATCATTGATGGCATTCTTTATAGGAGATATTTCCAAGGTGTTTTACTGAGATGTATTTAGCTCGATCAAGTTGACAAGCTTTTAGCAGAGTTTCATGATGGACGTTTAGGAGGTCACTTTGCCACAAGAACAACACTAAAAATTATGCAAGTTGGTTATTACTGGCCAGATCTATTTAAAGATGCTATTGCTTGGGTCAGAAAATGTGAAAAATGTGCTTTATTTTATGGAAAATAGAGGCTTGCAGTGCTGCCCCTGCATCTGATTCAAGTAGAACAACCCTTTTCCAAGTGGGGCTTAGATTTTAATGGTCCTATCAATCCACCTTCAAGCGCGGGTCACAAGTGGATACTTACTTCCACAGAGTATTTTACAAAGTGGACCGAAGCAGTTGCTTTGAAAGAAGCAAATGAGACTTCAATTCTTAACTTCTATCAAGATCTCATATTGAGATTTGGTGTTCCAGACTCAATCATTTCAGACAATGGTTTGGATTTTATTGGTTTGAGGATTTCTGATTGGTCAGTTAGAAATAATATTTATTTGAACACGTCTTCTAATTATTATCCGCAGGGTAATGGACAGGCGAAATCTACAAATAAGAATCTGATTCAAATAATCAAGAATATTGTTGAGGATAACTAGCAGACATGGCATGAAAAGCTGAAGTTAGCTCTTTGGGCTGACAGAATAACCCCTAAAAGAGCCACTGGTTGTTTTCCTTTTGTTCTAACTTATGGTAAAAAAGCTAAGTTACTTGTTTCTGTTGAGTTTCTGACTTTAAGTTATGTTAAGGAACTGGAATTGTTGAAAGAACAACCTCTGGAAGTGAGATTTTCCCAGCTGGTAGAGCTAGAAGAAACCATAAAGGAAGCTCTTAGACAACTTGAAATTCATCAAGCTCAGATGAAGAACTCTTTTGATAAGAGGGAAAGACCACATGAGTTCATTGTTGGAGACGTGGTCTTCAAATGGAATGAATTTAAAAGAAAACCTGGATGACATTCCAAGTTTGATACAATTTGGGAAATGCCTTATGTGATCACGGAGTGCAAGGAACACAATGCATTCTAACTTTCAAAGTTGATTGGAGAGGTGCTGTCTATCCCAATTAATGGGATCCACCTCAAACATTGCCTCTGAGATAAGTTCTATCTTATAGATAAGTAGAGTAGTATTGCAAATAAGTGCATTCTGCACATTTACTTTCAGTAGTTTTGCTTTCCGTAAGCGCTGCTACACATATTCTATTGGCCATCAGAGCTTGTTAGTTTTCTTTCAGTTCAGTTTTGTTTTCTTTTGCTGCTATTTGGAGTGTTGCTGTTCAGTTTCTGAGTTTCATGAAGGGGTAGATTTGACTCCGCGCCCAATGGAGTGTTTTAAGGAAACTGATCTATGCTTAGCAGGCAAGCATTTAGTGGAAATCACCAAAATGTTACCAATTTTTTGGTACAACTCAATTGGTGGAGCTGGATTAAACATTGTTATATCTTAAAAAGTAAAATTACAGTTATTTCTTCATTATGCTTAAGTGTTTTTTGCACTTTGTTCATTATTCATCAAGTGATAGTTGTGCATTAAAATGAGGAAAAAAATTTTAGAAGTTGCTATTCAATATTTTACAATCATATGGAGTATAGGATTGAGCATACAATAATAAAGCATTTTAGATTGCTTTCATTTATTTCATGAATAATTCTTATTTATAGAGATTCATTTGATTGTGAGAATTCAAATGATAATACAACATTGCATTGAGATGCATTTTCTTTTCGAAATGAAAAGCATAGGATTGAAATCAAATATCCACACAAGTCGTGGATGTGACTATCACAGTGCATCACTAGTATCACACTACACTATGGAAGATGCATTAAAAGAAGAAATCACATAAGTAACAACATAATCATCATTGCCTGATTGATTGATGGTCAATGCTAAAGTGGTGCATCTTTTGTCTTTTCCAAGCTCTGTTGACCTGTAGGAAGGAAGAGAGGGACATTAGAGGCTCTGACTATGAAGATACCTATATGAACCACCAACAATAATGCAGTATGCTACTAATCATACACTGGAACAATCAAGAAGAGTGCAGAGGCATGAGTTGAAGGAGAAACATCAACATGATCATGATATATTATTTTTTTATGCTAACTTTGTTTGTTTCTTTGTGTAGGTATAGGGAAAATCACAAAGCTGATTATTGTTTGAAGACCAAGCATGTGGAGGAAAACAGGCTCCCACAAGGGTAGCGCTCAACATGCTGCCCTTATTCATTCCAAGTGGGCCGAGATAGTAATTGCATCATCATATTCATCAAGAAAAGAAATGATATACAATTGAAAGAGTAAATTAGAGTTATCCATCGAGCTATTAAACCAAATGTGCATTCATAACAATCATGTAAATGCTTTCTAAAAGCTACAGGTGAACAATGGGTTTAATCCGTTCAATCATTTAACTAAATACATTCGTCTCAAGAATTGCTATATGGTTTTTGTTCTTTTTCCACAATATTGTTTGTTCGTCATTTTCATAATGTCATGCAAGGTTCAGTTCAATAGTGTTCTTTCTCATAATCAAGGATAGTGAATAGGCATACATAATGCCTTAATGAAGAGAGTTGTTTTGGATTTTCATCTTAGAAGAGAGCAGATTCACGGAACAATTATTAAATGGAGCATAAAAATGCATGAAGAGTGCCAGATAAAATAGTGACAACATCTAATCAATACATAAGCAGTTTAGTCATTCAGTATGTGGTGAATCAATCAACTTGCTTGTAGGTACATAATACATTGTTCAACAAGTAAAAGATTGCTTCCAGAATGAATAGAAGATGATAAAGCATAAGAGAAAGTGCTTCTGAAAGTGTTAACTCGCTGGAAGAGGAAATGTAGTCCATAGAGCTACAGTATTTTAAGAAAAATCTTTGCATAAATTCAAAACAAAATCAAGATTCCAACTAGTCTACAGTCTTAGTCAAAAGCATTATGTGTGTAAGGAAGAAACAACATGGAGATGACAATTGAAAATACAAACAAAATATACATTTTCAGGATCTCATGAACCTGTGTGAGGGTTTTCAATAGTTGTACATTTAGAGGTACATTTTCTTCACGAAAAGAAAATATAGATATATAAAAAAGACTCTACAAAATGTAATCAAAGTGCAAATATATGAAGGATTCTGGAAAACTTTCAGTTTTATCACATTACATGGTGTACCCGTGCAAAGGAATAGTACAAATTTCTCTAAGTTTCCAAATACCCATATACTGAAAATTGAAGAATTCAAATGCCAAAAGAAGCCCAGATTGTATATAGTTATCAAAATATGTAGGTTTTGTTTATTTCTCATACACCCACATTGGGGTTTTGAATAGAAAGCATGAGTTTTACAAATTTCAGTCATCTATGAAGGCTTTTACAAGGAAACCACAAATATTTCAAAAGGAAAGCAACAGTCTAACGAATGCCCAGGTTTAGTTTTGCAACTGAAAGTGCAAAGTAAAAATCAACATGGGTCGAGCCAGTTTTACATGAATATCAAAACACACATATTTTTTTTCCATTTCCAAGTTACCCATATGGAGATTTCTACAAATAATGAAAAATAGATTCTTTCTATTATCACCCATGTCGGGGTTTTTATAAAGAAATGCAAAAGAAGATAATGAAAAGACATGGGTCGAACTTCCGAATAGAGAATACAAATTTCTTTCAATTCTCATGATATCCATGTAGGGGTTCACTCAAAATGTGAAAGAAGAAAGAAATTCCGGTTTTGGGTCGAGCCCAAAAGCTTCAATATGCTCTTTTAGAAATACACATGGTGCGGCCTAAGTATGGCCACAAAATTATACATAAAAGAAAAGCTTTCTCAAGATTTATGTAGAGAGAAATATATGCTTAGAATGAAACTTACTACTAAATTCCTGTAGGAGAATATGTAATCCGCGCCCAAAGATTTGGTAGAGCTTTCGAAATCCAAACAAAACCAAGACAGGAGCTATCATGTATGGTGGCCAGTGGATACAAAGAGCACAAAAATAACAAAATAACAAGCATCGAAGATTACAAAAGTATCAAAAACTGTGTTGCAGCCGCAACCATAAGACCAAAAAGCTCAAGGTAAAACCATAAAAGCTATAAATAATAGCTCACCTTGTGTGTGCAGTGAAGAACAATAACCCTTGAAAAATCTCTCTCATAGAGCTTCCAGACAAAAGCCCGAGCTCATACAGGACGGAAAAGAAGAACAAAGTCATAAGAATGCAAAGAGAAATTAGAGACCAAGTATGTACAGGTTGTGGCCTTAATGGCCATTCTTGCTTTTCAAATGAAGTGGAAAAGTGACAATATATTATAAATCAAGCTTACCCAATGAAGGATTCGACCATCTGAAGACAAGAGTGAAGATTCTCAAGCATGCGAGCTACAAACTGAGCTTGCTCATGGCGACGCCATCCTTTCAGGCAGAGCTATTTTCTTTAGAAGTGATTATTGCAAATGACATGATTTTAGGGTTTGACTTGTTTTGTCTCTTGCCCTAACTCGAATTTAGGTTGTACATTATGATTGTCCTGAATATTCACATTTGACAATACAATCATGGAGAGATTCAAATTTAAGAGTTTTTCCATTTTAATCAAAATTAAATCAATGTAATAGGTCGAGTTGTCTCTTAATCTTCATGTGGTGATACTTATCTAAGTCTTTAGGCATCACATATTTTATGAGTCTAGGCTTAGGTAAGGTATCTTTGATTTTCTGCCTTGGATTATTTGTGGCATGCTCATGCCTTGGTGAAATTAGAGATTGATGGATATCCTAAGTTTCAATTGATTTTGAGAGTAATTGTTTTAAATTGTAAATGAAACTTAGGGATTTTTAATTTCAATTGATTTTTGAGAAATCAATTAGAGTATTGAGAGAACAATATTGCCTAATATGTTTTATGATTTTTGAAGAAAATCAAGCATTGTATTGGAGAAATA
Source organism: Sequoia sempervirens (assembly GCA_007258455.2). Lineage (NCBI taxonomy): Eukaryota > Viridiplantae > Streptophyta > Pinopsida > Cupressales > Cupressaceae > Sequoia > Sequoia sempervirens. The sequence goes on along the minus strand of VDFB02000015.1, from coordinate 217,501,149 downwards.
AGGTAGTTCTTTTTGCAAAAGATTTAGCAATCTTTAATTACAAAAATAAAACAATTGTAAAATATGAAAACCTTGTAAAGCAAAAGCATAAAGCAATACTTATAATTTTTTTTATGATTTCTTGCTATTTTTAGCATATTGGTATTGATTTTTTTGTCTTGGTCGGATTTGAGTTTCATCTTGGAGAGATAAGGTGTTTTTCTAACTTTTAAAGCATATTTAGCCTTATTTTAGAGGCTTTTCAATATGATCATGGAAACAATATGCTTTTTTTTTTCTTTTATGCAGACTTTTGAGACAGTTTGAAGATTTTTTCCTTGAGCTTCTTTGTGAGCTAGGATTAGGGTTTCTTGAGAGTTAAATTTTGAAGAAACTTAGTTTTCTTACTTCTTCAAAGCTTAGATCACAGTTTCTTGCTCTCAACATTTTGAGCTTGTAAACTTAGTTGTACTCAGTTAAGACAGGAACACTCTTTCAGTTTTAATAATGCAGCAAAATTCTCCTTCTCATTTATGTCTTATTTTATAATAGCAATTTGATGTCCTTGTGGTTCAAATCAGAACCCTTTTATGTCTTTCTGTTGTAAGTTGTGTTTCAGAATTGCATAGTTTCAGGTTGTTTGTTGTATTTTGTCCAAAAATATTCATACAAATTACTGATGGAAGTATGTGCCAATGGGATTGTGAGATCTACTGTGATAGGAAAGCTATTATGGGTGTCAGTGTTTGATTGCCATAACTTCCAGTGAAATACCAGTTAGATTTATATTTTAATTTCAGTTCATCCTTCTAACTCTTTACCTAAAAATACTTAGAAGAGGATCAAACATTTAGAGAACTAGCTTGCTCTAGAGATTCCTTCTTCGTTCAGATCACCCACATATGAAGAAGGTTTCCATGTGTCATTAGATTACTGAATCTTGTATTCAATAGGGTGAAAATCTAATTGATAACAATACCCGTTGCTCGCATTCAGTGTGTTTAAACTCAAGGAGTCTATTAGATGGGTTTTTTATCATCAAGATTGGTACAAATCCAAACATTGTAAAAATTCCATCTTATGATCTTAGAAGATGCTATAATTTACTGATATTATTTCCTATTTGTTTACAATTTTTAATGATTGTGCTCTCTAGCATTTTCTTAGCAGCAGTGGAATTCCCACCCAAACCATGCCAGTCTCTCCATATCATGTCAGGTTGGATGTTGGAGCCCATGGCTTTTTGAAAAGACCAGCCTTGTTGAAGAGCCAGTGGCCTCCTTGGAAGCCTTGGAAGCTTGTCTGCTTCTCAAGTCTTGACAAAAAAGGGCCATAAAATAGTCATTTTGCATTATGACTGTTAATATATCCTAGGTAAAAGTACAAAGTTGTGTCACACTTTATAAAGGAAACGACCAACACTCATCCAAATTTTAAACTTTAATCATTGAAATGTGGCATATATGTTGTGAATTTTGAAATGATGTAAACTAGTAAAATATGTATTTTTAAATATATTTTATCTTTGTATTTAAAAAAAAAAATATATATATATATTTTAAACTAGTTTTTAGTACATTAACACTATAATTTAGTTGTTGATAAAATGTTGAAAAATGAAGTTGCCTGGGACGTCAAATTTTTTATAGTAATTTTTTTTCCATTCAAATTTTTATGTGTATTTATAACTTGAAACTTTAGTGCATGGATATATATTTTTCCAATTTCAATAAATATATATTTTTAAATAAATATTAAAATGTGCATAAAAAAAAATAGTTGTTTCTTCAACTTTCATATTAAATATTTATCTAAAATGAAACAAAAAATATACCATCTTGAAATAGATTCTTTTATCTAGTGCATCATATTTTTTTCAATTTTTTTTAATAACTTTTAGTAATTTTCCTTAGTATGGTAATCAACCTAATATTTTGTGCTAATAACCTACTTTTAATAAAAATAAAATATATAATATAAATAATAATTAAATTATTAAAATAAATATATTTTTGAAAACTACACTTATGAATCTACAAAATAGTATTTTTTATATTTAAAAAAAAAGTTATTTACATTAGTCAGATTTATTGAAACTTCAAGTTTTTCAAATATTTTTATTTTTTTGGTAAATTGGACTCAAAGTCGTGCTTCATATATTTTTAGCCAACAATTTTAGTTGACAAAGTTGTGGAAGTATCTAATTTAGCTAGAATGAATCTTACTAGATTATATGTTTGATCAAAATTGATTTTTAGTTAGAAATACTTAAATTAAGTTGTGTCAATAAGTTGCCTGAAAGTGTGACACAACTTTGTGGTTTTACCCTCCTAGGGACTTCTAGGCATTGTGTACTGAGGCTTATAAAGGTATGGTATTTGGATGGGATCATATGAGCCTATTGATCGAGGCCAATACTTGTAGAAAATACAAATATTCTTCCAAGAGGAAAGATGTAGTAGTGGGGAGAACCATTTTAAACAATCATTTTCCTTTTTGGAAGAAAAATATGGTTTAATTATGGAATTTTGGCCATGCTAGTAAACAAATATCAACAACTTATTCTTTGAGTAATGCAAGGGAATATTTTGTTGTATCAGCTGGAAGACTTGGTAGCCTTTCTGACGGGGATGACATGTATTGAGTTGTCAGTAGAGAAGCTACTAGTTTGTAGACTGATTAATGAGAAACAAGTAGTGAGATGACTGTAGAGAAGAGGAGAGCATTAGATTTGTCCATTTACCCCCACAAAAGAGAGGCAGGTTAGCCAAACCTCCATTCCTCATTGTCGTCTTAGTTTGTGAATCAACTATCTGCTCCAAATTTCAATTTTATTAATATTAAACAATATACTTTCAATTCGAATTGCACCAAGAATGGTTGATCATAGTCTTCATTTTTAAATGATAAGTTTTCTTTATAGAAGTTTGATACTAGCACAAAAGACACAATTTCCAAAAATATTAGGCTATGAGAAGTTGTTCTTTTACTTCCTTGTATTATCCAATGAATATATATTGGGTACCTGAGGTTGTGCTTCTAATCATAGTTGAAAAACTTGCTAAGCCAAAAAAAACTCGACTCGTAAAAAACTTGGCAAAAACTCGACAACTTAAAAAATTGCCTCAATTTAATTAAAAATGTATTTTTTTGCAAAATTTAATGATAAGGTGCATCCAATGGGTCAATTAATGAGTATATAAAAGAAACAAGTTGAGTCTTGTTGTATTTGATTGATTTGAAAGCAAATTGGGTACAAAATGGCATCCTCATGTGGAATGCGTTGATGCTGATAATCTAAAACAAAATGAAAATAGAAAATTATTTTTGTAAAGTTGAAAGTAAATACTACATTAATATAGTTTACAAATTTACATCTTTCTCTTTCCCATGTCTAGTGAAATAGGGGAGAGGTAGAACTAGATGATATTATAGATGAAGACTTGTAGGAAAACTTGAAAACTTGGACTTGAAGAGTACCTAGAAAATCAAATGAATTCAATGGGAGTTTGAGGGAAATGCCCCCAATGGGGTCAAGGGGTAGTGCCCCCATGGGTTCTATGGGTAGTGTCCTGAACGGGGTCAAGAGACAACGCTCCTCATGGGGGTCTGCGGGCAATGCTCCTAGTGGGGTTGAGGGGCAGTGCCCCTCGTGGGGTCTGGGGGAAATGCTAGCAGGGTCAAGGGGCAACACCCCTTATGGGAGTCTGTGGGCAACACTCCCAGCGGGGTTGAGGGGCAATGCCTCTTGTGGGGTTTGAGGGCAGTGCTCAAATTAAGACCTCCAAAACCACACAAACCTTCATTGTGTACATCATTTTGCATTAACAAAAATCCCAAATTAAGACCATCAAAGCCACAAAAAAACCTTCATGGAACACATCATTTTTCTTAGCAAAAAATAAATTGAAATTGCCTTTATTTCAGCTGTGGGTTTCTTTTTGTTGAGTAGCCAAGTTTTTTTTTTAAAACTCTTTGAGTTTTTCTAGAAACCTCTCTGATTTTTTTTAAAAAACTCACCAAATACTCGACGATTTTTCTGGTGAGTAAATGGTCCAAATACTCGCTAGGGAAAAAAACTTGTGAGTTTTTAAAAACTCTCTAGATTTTTGGTGAGTGTTTTTATCTATGCTTCTAATAATGTCAATTGTATGTATGCTTGATTGATTTTGATATTTTGAATATATGAGTTTTAAGTTTCTCTTTATTCATGCTTAATTGATTTTGATATACTTTCTAATATATGATATTTTTAAGGTTTGATTTTTTTTATAGGCTACTTGTAGTGGAAGCATCTCCAAATATTTTTTTTACAGTTCCAAAGATGTTTTTTGGTAAGAAGTTTGTTGAATACCTAGCTGTATTTGCAACATGCATTTTTAGAGGAGATGGAATGTATGTAATTTACCTTGTTAGCTTTTGAAGATGTATCTAATTGTCCTCTCTCCAAGCTGCTTGACATATCTCAGTGTTTGAAGACTGCGAGCGAGGTTAAAGCAACAATTCTTGCAAGCCAAAGTCATGAAAAAGGTCTTCTTTGAGCTATTTCTTCTAACATTTCATGTTATAAAGGCAGTTTGTCACATGATTCCAATTCTTGTTCTGCAACAACTTATTCAACCTTTAATTAATACATGATAGTGACATAAAGAAAATATAATTTGAGACCACCGCTTATCATTACACATGATAAACAACAAGTATTTGGTTCATACAGTGAAATTGTTAATGTTTGGTAGCTTCAGGAGATATTTTCCCCTAATATGATTTAAAATGATTTCCAAGGCAGGTCGGCCTTGATGCACATATAATATTTTATATTTTGTATTCTCTAAGGGGGGCAACCTAGTGAAGAGGTCACCTATCCTTGTATATAAGTAAGGTGAAGATCTTTCACTTAATCATCAACTCATCATTCTTCTCTTTTGCATTTCACACCTCTAGCAATAGTTCATTCATAGCAACATCAAATCCAATTTATGTAAGAAGTGGTATCATCTACAAAACTTGAGGTTCACTTCAAGGAGAAGTGACATTTTTCATTGTATCAAATTCGGCCTTGTGTAAGGCCTATCTTGTAAGCAAATTTTTGCACTTTTATTCTAATATATGAGAGATATTTTTGCTAGGTTTTTCTCCCTTGAGTAGGAGGGTTTTCCTAGGGTAAACCGCTATGTTCATTGTCTATATGTTGCATTTTTCTGCTTATTACATTTTTGATCCTAAAACTAACATGGTATTAGAGTGGGTTTAAGTAAAGATCGGATTAGATGTGTTTAAGCATGAAGGTGAAATTATCTCATTGTTTATCATCTCAATTTCTATGATAGTGGTGTACATATGAATGGTTTTATAGTGCAATTTATTGGCCATGGTCTGATCGAAATGATTTTGTGGAGTACATTTGAATCATGCAGGCCTTGGACATATTCCTAGACTTACTCGTGTTGAATGGGGTGTCATACACAATTATCTTGGTAAGCTATGTCGCTTATCCAAAAGATTCTTTCAAGAGGAAAAGAAGAAATTGGAACAACATCGTGAATCAGTACGAAAGCATTGCAATGAAGTTCAATCTGGAATTCATGAGGGTTTTCCAATAGATTTAGCTCAGCCTTTATCTGTACGCCAACATGTTATTGCTTGTCATCCAAGAACAAGGGAAGTGCATGATGGCAATATTTTGACTATCAATTGAAATAGATGAAGAATTCAATTTGTTAGGCTAGAATTGGTAGTTGAATTTGTGATGTTTGGGGCGTCATATTGATGTAACTATAGTATATCAATGGTAGACTTGTTTTCCTATGGAAGTCGACTGTGTAGGGCATCATATTCTAGGTCATAGCCAACAATTGGAGTCTTAGTAGGGTGTTGAGTCGACTTATATTCCTAGAATGTTGAAGGATTGGTTCTTCATCCAACACAATAGGAAGCAAATAGATGTTGATGCAAGATATAGATGAAGAGCTGGAAAGAAGAGCTAAAATAAGTTGAAGAGAAGGCTATATTATTATTAGAAGAGTTAGAATCAATGAATTGGTACGATTTTAGTAGATCTGAATTTTTAAGTGCAAAGATCAGGAAAGAACAATTGGTGTATTGTGAGGAAGATTAAAAATAAAGAGATAAGTATTTTATACCTTTAAATAATGTTCATGAATTTTATGTAGTTAATAATAACTCATGCATTAACATTGGGAATAATGAATCATGTATGCTTCTAGCATTGGTCTGTATATTTTTTCTTCGGGGTAGTTTGATTCTATGAACATAAGGAATTATTGCATCTTGTAATCTCAATAAGCATGCTTCTGAGGGATGGATGTGATAGGAGCAAAAGTTGATGAGATGATTGCATAAGGAATTCAAGGGAGGATAAGCTTTCAAAGATATCACATTTTTTGAATAATGCATCACATCTTGCTTTGCATAAGGAATGAATTTCCATTTTGCCAGCTAAAGAAATGAACACTTTTACGTGGAGATCATAGCAAATTTGTAGCATAAACCCTAGTAGTTTATAAACTACATTCAATTTTCTACAAATTCTATTCATACATATTTTTGAAATAATATGATAACTTATTCAAATTTTTACATCAAGTTGCCTAACTCTGATTTTTCTATTTTTTTTGACACATGAACTCTCATGATTCTTCATTGGAGACATCTCTTGAGGGCACAAGGTTGGGTTAGCCTTGGATGTAGAATTTACATCAACAAAGAAGATTGAGAAAGATGAAGATACTAAATAGTAGAGAACCTATTCAGATTGTCATTGTGATCAACTACTTCGAAGAGGAGGAAATGACATTCAGAGGGAGTTAAATTCAAAGAATTCAAAGCATGAGTTGAGAGCTTTTCTGGGAAAATGATTAAGGTTCTAAGATAGGTCAATGGAGAGGAGTTCACTTCTAGAGGATTTCTTTGCAATCTCTGAGGCAGGGATCAAGAGGGAGTTCTATGACTCATTGAGAAGAAGTGAAGGTTGCAGTGTTGCAAGGCCACGCGCTAAATCCTTGGAAGACCTCTTCAACAACTGAGAATAGAACTGCATAAGACAGTCAATATGAATTTGACATTGGTAGCTTCACAAACCTATTCAAAATAGGGTGATCTGAGATGAGGTCGAGGAGGATAGTCCTAGACTTTAGCAAGTCAATAGTGCCAAAAGAGTGCATTGGAAACCATTCCTCTAAGGAAAGCATTGCAGACAATCTTGGACAAGGAGTTCAGGAGGTTGATGCAAGTACTTGGAGCTTCAAAAGGAGTCACATTGAATATTTGTTGTAATGTATATTTCTCTGAGACAAAGAAATATGAGGTGAAAGCCCTTGTAGTGTATATTTCTCTGAGATAGAGAAATATGAGGTGAAAGCCCTTGTAGTGTATATTTCTCTGAGACAAAGAAATATGAGGTGCGAGCCCTTGTTAATATTTGAAACTAAGATGAGATGTCATGTTGAGAGAATACATGACATCACATTAAGAGACTCTGTGATGAACTCTTGTACTTGTGTTTCTTTCCACACATGGGAGAAACCATTGTGGACGTCATGTTAAGAGACTCCATGATGACATCATGTTGAGACACTCCGTGATGAACACTTGTACATATGTTTCTTTCCACCCATGGGAGTAGCCATTGTGGACATCATGTTGAGAGACTCCATGATGACATCACATTGAGAGACTCCATGATGAACTCTTGTACATCTCTAAGACTGAGATGTAGTTTTCCACAAATGGGTGTAGCCATTGTGGGTGTAATGTTGAGAGACTCGATTACAAGGTTATTTGGAAAATACCTCCCTAGCTAAGAGGGAGTGTTAGTGTTTGGTAGCTTCGAGAGATATTTTCCCCTTAATAAAATGATTTTTAGGGCATGTCGACCTTGATGCACATATAATATTTTATATTTTGTATTCTCTAAGGGGGTTGACCTAGTGAAGAGGTCGCCTATCCTTGTATATAAGTAAGGTGAAGATCTTTCATTTAATCATCAACTCATCATTCTTCTCTTCTACAATTCACACCTCTAGCAGTAGTTCATTTCTAGTAGCAACAGATCCAATTTCTATAAGAAGTGGTATCTACAACACTTGAGGTTCACTTCAAGGAGAAGTGACACTTTTCATGGTATCAAATTCGGCCTTGTGTAAGGCCTGACTTGTAAGAAGATTTTTGCACATTTATTCTAATTTATGAAAGATATATTTTTGCTGGGTTTTTCTCCCTCAAGTAGGAGGGTTTTACTAGAGTAAACTATTGTGTTCATTGTCTATGTGTTGCATTTTTTTTCCTATTACATTTATGATCCTAAAACTAACAGACATGAGTTTGGTTTTCTTGTGGAACAGATATTTTGTTTATAAAACATTAATTTTGAAGCTTACTTTTCTTGTAGATCCAAAGCTTCCCAACTTATTAAAAAAGTTGATATGGACACATAATCAACTTGATGAGAAGGCATGTTATCCACATACATCTGACATTTCCAATGCAACTCTAGAAGAAACCAACATATAAATGTGGCAAGTGTTCTTCTATGGACTGAAATATAACATGGGATCTCAATAGAGCATTCAGATGTCGTAATTTGTAAATGGTTGGAAATCCACAAGTTGGTCTAAAACTTGCATGCTTGGCAAAAGTGGTCAAAATTAGAAAACAATCAATCTGCAAAATTTGTTTGACAAGAAGTCCATACAGAGAAATGGAAACCTATTTATTGGTTTCAGAATAGCTATCTCCATTTAGAATGCATTCTACTTTTCCCATATGTTACGATTTATTTATGTAACATTATTACTTTTTTACAAACTTGTCATGTCATGTAGATTTGTCCTCAATATTTATTATATTTGGGCGTGAAACCAAACCTACTTGGTGTAGTGAGATGCCCCCTTGCATAGAAAAGGGACTATTTGCTTTACCTATATATATTGTTTCAATTTGCACTCTCTGAGGGTTATAGTTATATTCATTTAAGATACAGTCCTATAGTTCCCATATAGGACAATATATTTATATAGAATTAGTATTCTTTGAAGTATGTTATATCATGAAGATTGTTTCTCAAGATTTATCATATTGTAAGGAAAATTTGTTTCACTCTTTGCACTAGAGATCAGAGAGAGTGGACCTTCTTGGTGTATGAGATGCCCCTTGTGAGGAAGCTAGGTTATAAACATGGCCTTGCCAGTCAAGCTATGCCCTGATGTGGCATCTCATGTTCATAAGAAAGTGTGCATGCTTATGACTCTATATATGTATTCTAGATTTCCTTTGTTAATTAGAATGGTCCAAAATGTTGACATGAAAATAATTGACAATGTTAATTCACAAACCATGAATGAACATGGTAAATGCAGAATATAAAGACACTTATCTTTAAATGTGAAGTAGGGCATTTTATGGAATACAAATATATGCTATTGTTATATGGTAGGTTAATGTCGTGCTTGGTGTGGTATTTTTGCTTCTTGTTTTCTTGGGAATTATCAATTATGGTTAGATTCGTATGCAAATTAAACTATTAAACCTAATATTATTTAGCTTGATAATAATCTGGTTAGCTTTTGTTAGTGGATTGACTGTCTTGGGAAGTGGTTGTATGTAAATTAGGAGTAGAGAGATAAGTAGGATTTGAGTTTAAATGTAGGATTTGGATCCTTGAAAACATGAGCATAACAAATTCTTTGTAATGTATAAATATTAATTGGTATGAGTTTTCCATAGTCCATGAAGTTGTAGAGAAAACTTTTGGATTCAACTGTTTATGTTTTTTGATCGACGTTTTAGATCACACTCAATGATCCATCATCAAGAAGAGGAAAGTGTGGAATTGGAGTGTAGATAAGGCCTTAAAAAGGAAAGGAAGATGAGGGAGAGAGAAATAAACAATTAATTAAAATAAAATAATTCATTATATTGAATTATTTCTCATTAGATTGAATAATATTGTGACATATTGAATTATTTCTCATTAGTGTATCAATATTTCTAATTAGATTGAATAATATTGTGCCATGTGTTGATTATTAGAATTAGTGACTACCGAATTCTATCATTTGGTATTAAAGGAACTCATTACTAAAAACTCAAAGCTAAGAGTTAGTGTAAAATGGTATGCTAAAATATTAGCTAAGGAGCAGATTCTATGTCCCTTTTGTAACACTAACCTTCATAATCTTAGGTTAAGAAGGATAATATTTAATATTTTAATTTTTTTAATACACTTGAAGTGGAATAGTCATCTAGAAGACAAATTAAACAATTATTTTATTTTGATAAATGGTTGAGTTTCATTTCAACATTTTTTTGTTGTTTTCATGTTCATTTCAAATTGTCAATCCTTTCTTGTTTTACATTTCCAAGATTACATTGGTATCAAAGTGCAAAGGCTATTTTCATATGCACTAAATACCTATCCTTAAATCCTAATAGTTTTAATTCATGTCCACCATTATTTTAGTCTGTCCTCATTCTTCCATTAATCTAGGGCTTTCCAATAAAATTGTTGTTTGCCATTCAGCTTCCCTCATTTCGATAATGTATTTAATGTTACCCAACAACATATAAATTTTACATTCTACAGCGTCCTTTACTGTCTTTTCGGCAGTCATGGTATGGTACACACGATTTAAAGTTGGGTTCAGCTTTAAAAGTATTTGTATTTATTCAAACATTGTTTAAGACTTTTAAGCGGACTTTATTCCAAAGGCTAACCTTATATTGTTAGGGTCCATATTGTTATAGGAATTATTTTAAGGTTTTATTTATAATAAAAACAATGTATTCAATAAGAAAAAGCCAACGGATTCTTGTTTTTGAACAAAATTTTGTTAAAAGTTTTAAAAGGCCAACATATATTATGTTTGGAGCCTAAATTTTTGGCCCCTCATTAGCCTTAAGGTGTTGTGGTTGCCCCTAGTGCCTTAAAATAGGGTTTTTTTTCATTTTCTCATAACTTTTTCAAACGGAGGCAAAATTTTTGAAACGAAATATCGTCGGAAAGTTGAGAAGCTCAGTTTTCCAGTAGTACAGTTATTTTTCATAAATTTTGCTCTTTGGTATTAATTTTGTGCTGATTGAAGTCCGATCACGTATTTTGGCTCCCAAGCTCGTAACTTCTTCCCACAATCTCCAATTTTCACAATTCTTGTGGCATTAGAAAGGTATTGAGGAGCTCTATCTAGCCATCCATGTACTTTTTCCTGATTTTTTCCTAGATATTTTATGATTTTAGATTTTTCCCAGTGGGTCTACTAAACGATACTTGGATATTTTGACAGTTGGGAAAGTGTTGTTTTGATCATTGCACTTCATTTCAGTTGTATTGTATATTTTGATATCATATTGTATCATTTGAGAAGTGTATCATCATTGTAATAATGGTTTATAAAACTCATCCTTCTGTAATAGTTCTGACTAGGGATAATTATGAGTCAGAAAAAAGGCATAATAACACATTGTAGGTGGCTTAATATTTTACCACATCCTTATGGACTCATTCCTGAATAAAAAAAACATATAGGAAATCAGTTTGGGGTAATAAGAATGATCATATCATATGATTGATTGGTTCTAATTTCAGTGTAAGCATATTTAGTGAGACCTATCATAAGGTCTTCTCTGACATGTCATGCCTGTGATGTACATTTTGGACCAAATTTTGGGAGATATTTGGAGATCCACACAAACCTCCATTCCCAGAAGATCCTACTTCATATTGCCTCATTCCACTTGATGATGTTGACAACATACCCTATGATGATGAAACCTTAGAGGAGTTTAAATATGATACAAAACTTGAACATCTTGATGATCTAGAGACTTCTCTTGTAGCTCCTACTTCTCCAGTTGAGATCACACATTCATCTTTTGTTGATGAGTCATTTAGTACTTCTAGTGATTCATTGCAACAAATATATGCTAGTCTTCCTAATTGGGATTCCTATTTAATAGACATTGCTTCTTTGTTTGTGGAGTCTCACATTTCATATTTGGAGGACCAATTTGAGGGTCTATCTCTCCTATTTGATGATAGTCATGGATCCACTATTGTCACTTTATGTTTTTCTATGGAGTTTGTTCAAGATCAATTTCTATTGGTTCTTATTTTTTCACAATTTGTTGTGATTGAGGATGTACCTAATTGGATTGTGGCATCATCTTTATCATCTAAGAACTTGGTAACACATGAACAAATTTTAGAGACACAATCTTCATACATATGGATTCCTCTTCCTACCAATTCCTATCTAGAATGGGAAGCATTCCTCCATTTGTACATGGTGTATCTTCTTCCTAAGGGAAGAAACATTGTTTGTAGGCATTGGATTATGTTTTGTCTTCAGACATTAACCATACTTGTAGGAGATCATACATTATGGGGGGGATATCTTATCTCTCTATTTCCCTCTTATGGGGGGTCATAATGGGAAGAGGCTTATGCAAGTTAATAATGAAGACTAGAAGCCAAGTACATAGGAGGAAGAAATCCCTGGATTACCCCTATTGTCTTTGCTAGGATAACAACTAAAAGGTTCTCAAATACCACAAATTTCCTCAAATATGGAAAATGTCCCACAAATTTGTCTTCAAAAGAGAAAAGTATGATCAAATTGAAGGTGGTGACTATATCCTCTGGGGCGACACAATTTCTATAAAAAATAGATTGATGGTATTTTTTTAGGTGTGTGGATAAAGAGCAACAAAAGATGCTTCTTCAGTGTTTCCATAATGAATCTTGTGGCAGTCACTTTTCTTCTTCAATTACAACATTTAAGATTATTATGAATTGATTCTATTGGCTTGGTATGTTTAGAGATGTAGATGAATGGGTGAAAAAGTGTGAATCTTGTCAAGAATTCAAAGTTAAATTTTACCTTGCCACACTATCATTGAAACCAGTTATGATTGAAGAACCATTCTATTAGTGGGCTCTTGATTTCATTGGCCCAATACATCCACATTCTAGTGCTAATCACACTCATATTTTAGTGGCAACAAATTATTTATGAAATGGGTAGATAAAATTCTGATAAAAAAAACAATGTCATAAGTGGTAAATGACTTCTTCAAAGAAAATGTTTTGGAGAGGTTTGGTGTTCTACAAAAAATTAAAATTAATAATGTTACAAATTTCTCTTCTCATGAAATATCATAATTTAGCTACAAATATGGTATCATCTTAGCTCTTACATTTGCCTATTATCCTCAAGGAAATGGTTAGGTGGAAGCTATTTAACAAGAATATTGTTACAATTATTCACAATATGGTCAAGGAAAATTAGAGGAATTGGCATAAAAGATTATGATGCATTGTGGGTAGATAGGACAACCAAGAAAAGGGTAATCTAGATGTCTCCTTTCAAATTAGTTTTTGGAGCATACGCCAAGCTTCCCATCCCATTAGATCTTGCACATTTACATATTCAAATTGCATTGGAGGAATTTGAATTCAAATATTCCTTAGAGAAGAGAATATTTTATGCAACCAAGATGGAAGAAGAACATGATTTTTTCATGGATAGAATCAAAGAAAACTAGTCTCTAGTAAAGCATTTGTTTGGTAAGAAGGCCAAACTTAGACAATTTCAAGTCAGTGATCTATTTTATTACTTTGTGATCAGAAAAAGAATCAAATAGTATACATAATAAGTTTGATTCCTTATGGAAAGGAACATTTTGGATTCGACATGTATGCGAGAAAGATTCATTCTAATTTTCTTATTTGAATGGTACACATTTGTCCCTTCCTTATAGTGGCAAACATTTGAAAATATTTCATCAGTGAAATGAGGTGTTCCTCATCTTTGGATATAAGTTATTTAGGAGTTTTTTTATTGTGTTTCCCTTTCATTTTGGTTTGTATGTCATATTATTTTCATGCCACTCCTTGCTAAGTTTATTTTCCCATCCCTTTATATATGAATCTACTTCCCTTTAGATAACACTCTAATCTTTTTGTTAAGATTCTAGGTTAACTCCACATCCTTTGTAATCCTTTTCCCTAATTAGAGACAATCATTGTCTTCATTTTTTATGACATCCACTTAAAATCCTTTTGTATCAAAACAATGTAATGAGTTTTTCTTTGGTATTTTTGTACAAGTTATTATTTAGTGATCCATTAATGTAGGTCTAGGAGGCATGGTCATAAATGGTTAAACCTACATTATTAACCCATACTTTTAAAAAATTATTTCTTTTCAACTATATCTTCTATAACTTCATTTCCTAGAGCATACATGTGATTTAAATGGGCCTTTTGAATGGAATAGTTTGTTGTTCTATTCTAGAAATTTTGTTGAAGGTTTGTGCCTTGATGTGGTGGTATCTAGAAAAATTCTATGGGATAAATAATCTCAATCTTGGGTGCCATTAACATGGTGACTAAAGCTCATTGGATCCTAGGCATCATCAAACCTTTGTTTTCAAGTATGTTTCCATTGTGAGAGATATGTGAAGGCTCATAAGAACAAACTAAATATCAATGAAGTCGTTGATTGGGGGTGTTTACCCCTATCTAAACTTAGATGTCATTGATTTGAAGTGTTTGACCCATCTCTAAGCTCAACATCAACCACAATGGAAGGATGGAAAGAAAAATCTTCCCAGAAATCCTCCTTTTATCCATGCACAACACTACATCCATTATTTATGACCAGTTAAATAGCTTAATTTAGAAATAATATTATAATCACTTTATTTTTATTTTAATATTTTATTTCAATAAAAATAATAAATTATATTATTCTAATACACTTGGATAAGTTATGTAAATCAGTCTAATACAAATGATATTTAACTATTTCTCATATCCTCACCCAGCCCTTTGGGACCGACCATACTCGCCCGGGAACCTTCTAGTCCCACCCAACCTTGGCAACCCCTTTTGTCCCCCCACCCACCCCTAGCCTCCCATGAATAGAATCTACCGACTCCCAGTGCTTCATGCCCACCCATATGTGCCTTAGGGGCTCGACCCACCCGATGAACCGGTGGGGTTGGTGGGTGGGGGGGGGAATTGTGGTCTGCCCTACTATAGATGGCGCCCACATCTATAGCTATAATGGGGGGAATATATGATATAGATCTGATAGTTGAGTTATAGAGTTCTAAATCCATCTGAGATTTGTACTACATATACACTATCCATCTATAGTCCCTCTTCTCGGTGTCCACATTGTTACCATCCGACATCATCTATTCTTTTCTATCGGGGTGGTTAAGAATCCGGCAACCAATCAATCAACCATACCAATCAATTGACCAACTGTCTTCTCAGTGCGGGATTCATTTCAATCGAGATTCCTTCATTCATTCCCTTCCATCCACTGAACTCCCTAGGTAGGATTGGCCCCACCACTATACTATTGTAGGGAAATTAGGAAGAGGAAGAAAAAGTAGATTCACTAGTGTCCCCCTTTGTCGGAGGAGGGCGGAGGCGCCCCATAAATCTATATTGTTCGATTCCCCCTGGATCTTTAGCCTTTATCAACATCTGGGGTGCCCTATATTTTTTAGTTTACTCCCAAGTAGCTTCATCATGTGGAATCAAAGGAATAGTTTGGGTAGCTCCCACTCCCTCTGGTTCTTCTTGCGACAACAGGTGCATTAGGACTACTCGTGGATCAACGTCATTGGCATTGGTATTGGAAAGCTGATCCGCTATATAGAATAGGCAAAGATCGATCTGATTCATGGTAGGATCGGCTCTATGGTATGGCACTCTTCATCGACATATATAGCTTGCTCTTTGGGCGCTATATCCATATCCCATATCCATAGATAGTTGTTCATCAGGGGTAGGCTCCTATATATAGGCTTCCTACTATATAAATAGAACTACTGGCATGCCTATATCTATACAAGCATACTCCTTCTAATACAAACTCCCCTCTAAGGCTGAGCACTATTATAGGGCTCTTGCATCTGCATGGAACGACAGGGTGGGTTGGGGATTCTAGTTGAATAGAATGGAGTTGTGCTTAACATAATCTCCTCCAAATGGTAGTATTTCTGATTCAAACCCCATATATATAATATATATAGGGCACCACACATATCTAGCATGGATGTATCCATTCCATTATATTAGATAGGGGCACACCACAACGAATATTGGTGGAGAACTAACCCATACATTTTTAGCCAGCCCTGGCTTTTTTGGCTAGATCCCAGAATTGATTATTGAGAAAGGTCGTGCATATACATGAAAAAATGACAAGACCATTTTTAGGGGAGGACGATCAATCCATCTCACATTTTTCTTGTGGCTAACTCTTACCTACCGCTAAACTCTATTTTCTTGGGGCCGCCCACCCAACCATCATCCCAACCCAACTATAGGATGGGGGACTCGATAGGTAGGGAATTCTACTTGTAGTTGGCAGGCCGAGCTCGAGATTCTATGTGCAACATGAATGCCCGTCTGGTAGGATTTGAGGAAGGCTTTCTCCCTGACTAAGAGAGCCGTAAAATTTGAGGGCCTCTGAATTTTCCTATAGTTCCCACCCACCCCCTACCATTTTATAGGATGTATAGAATGAATTGCAAAGTTAGGTAGATGAGAAAGGCCCTACCCCTCAATAATATAGTAGTAGGTTGAGTAATTGATGAAAATTCTTTCTCAAAAAAGAAGGTTGAATGTTGAGCAAAGCTGGATGGATATTAAAATGAATCAATTGAAGGCGCCCCTACCATTCTATAGGCGGGGTGGGTGGGCCCCTACTATTCTATGGGGTGGTTGGGTGGGAGAGTGAGTATTCATAGGAGAGGATGCCTTTTCCTTAGGTGCCTCCCCCATTGCTCCTTCCTCTATTTCCTTTGTCTCTACTGCTACCATTGCTTCTACGGCCTATGCTGCTATCTCTACTACTGCTCTAGCTATCTTTGCTTCTGCTAGGTCAATTCAATCAACGGGTTCTGGGTAAACTACGATTGGGACTCAACCTGATAAACAAGGTAAATGGGCTTTGTTCTGGCCTTTGGATATGTGTACGGCTAAAATATTTGTATTTGGATCTATCTCTGCTAATGGTGATGCTCGATTCTTACGTCGGTAATCACGGCAACATGGTGGGTTTGCTCTTTATGGTGCAACATTTACCTTTTATGGTCTAGTGTCTCACTTTCTCTGGTCCCCATTAGGTCGAATCAGAACGTAACATGTGCGATCACATATTCAAAGCGAGCGTAGCTTATGCATTGTGATTGATTTATTTGACCCTCGATCTTCCTATATTTCTTATGATTATGGTCTGATGTTATATGTTTTATTAGATATGACGTTGCGCTCTCTACGAAGCATACATAAAATGTAGGAAAATCTATTTCCCTATCGTCACCGCCCCCCCTTACAATTCTATGGGTGACTAGTAGGGTCACCCACCATCACAGATCGTAAGGACTATGAACAAGAATAGACAAAAACACCTTGCTTGAAAACATGAATCCTTGGAATAGTAGGAGCAATAACTCAAATAGAACATTTCCAGCACACTCCAGGATCTCTGCAGAAGGGTGATCCATCTGGGGAACAACTTGGCCATTACTCATGGCAAGGTTATTTTAATCCTTAAATCCTAGCTATGTATTTAATTCATGTTTGCCATTATTTTAGTTTTCCCTCATTCTTCCTTTAATCTAGGGTTTTCCAATAAAATTGTTGTTTGCCATTCAACATCCCCCATTTTTATAGTGTATTTAATGTACCCAACATATAATTTTCGATGCAAAATATTGACACAATCTAATCCAGAAACATTCAGCAATAATTTTCATGGATTGTGAAAATCTGCGATCATTAATATAATTTTCAATTCCTCTCCTCTTTTGCCTACCCTTGATTTTTTTTCTTCAAATTGAAATAATCTGTTTATGTGTTTTGAAGGGTAGGTCGATTTGCCTCATTAGTTGTGTTTTTTAAATATAATAGATATACAAATAAATTTTGTAGTGGATCGATTCATTCTTCTACATAAAGCGAAGGGGTTTGTTGGGGTTATTTAAAGGACGTCAGATTTAGACCCTAGGAGCTTGGTGTTCTGTTATAGCTCAAGATGCTTGTTCTTCATGATTAACTTGCATACTATGTTTGGTGACAAATTTAGTTTGTAGCTCATAAACCCTATTACACGCAACTCTCAAACAAATCCTACTCGACGCACATGAGTACCTATAAGTTGGTCACTCTCGTTGTAAAATTTCCTTTCTATCTCTACTGCTGCCACCATAATTCTATTGCTGTAGGTTGATGATATACTTCCTCAAGCATCGTAAGAGAAATAAAAATTGCCAGATAACTTCCTAGAAATAACCACTGGAAGTTCATTCTAGTCGGTTTCACATTCGCATATTGCTGTCAAGAAGTTTAAATGGCATTCATATTGTTGTTCCACCTACAACGTGCTATTTGTAGTATAAATGTTGCAGTAACCTGCTGCCTTTAGTTCAACATACTTTGCTGTGAGCTTTTTTGGTTCCTCAACCTAACCTTGTGCCGCATGGAAATTTCAAAACATTTAGGTCATTAGTTTTAGGTTTTGAAAGTTCTATTTTAGTTTATCATTATAGTTGGGAAAATTTTATTCGGCCTTTTATTTTAAATATAGGGACCTTTCATACATTTTTAATGATGGGTATTTTAAAAAGACTAAGGGGTTCTTTTATATTGAGTCTTAAGAATTCTTCATTAAAACTATAGTATTTTTTACTAAATGGGTGGAAAATTCATTTATGAAGGGATGTTTCAAGCAAGCAATAAGTTAAGATTTTTTAAAAGTTAAAGGTTTGAAAATAAAATAAAATTTCTAATCCAACAAAAGAAATTACAATGTTTTGTACACAATCCTTCTGGTGCACGTTTGAGAGTCAAGTTGTCATGATTTAATTATTGCATCTAATGTTTAACATAGTTAAAATTACATCATTTGTGGCTTCAACCCTATGGGGGAGAAATATGAACATTTTTATTTCCCTCCATTAATTATTTGTTGCTATCATAAGACATGAATATTGACTGAAAAAAATGGTTTATCTCTAAGTGGGTGTTGTCTACAAGGTGAATTATTTTTGTGTGCTTACTAAGTGCCATGTACCTTGTTTCTTTTACATGCTTTAATGTCTCTTTCATTTATTGATAGGCACATTCAAAGGACAAGCTTCTTCCATGTATTGACAAGTATATTTAAAAGACAAACATTTGAAGAGATGTGGTATATTAATTTGGCGGTATATAGAAAACATAAACATTTTGGAGTGATAAGGAACCAAATCCATCCCCATTTGATAAAAAAAATTCATGAGGTGATGTGGATTGTATTAACTATCAACATTATTAATGGAAATTTCTCAAATGTGTGTGTAATATTTGTAATCATTCTTTGCAAATCGACATTAGTAACCAAGAGTCAAGACCTTTGAAACCTTGTTTTTACCAAATAAAAAACTAAAAAGAAGGAAAAATAAAATTTGAATGTTGACCTTAATACAAGTCTTTTCTTATTTATTTTTACAATCAATACAAGATGTTGTGGTAAGAAGTGTATGGGTTGCAAGATCAAACATCTTATGCCTTAGTAGAGAAGAAATATATTATCAACAATGATGTTCCTTCTTAAGTAATTCAACTCAAGAGGTTGGTAAAGACAAAAAGTTCTTGAAAAGAGTGTGAAGCCTTCTCTTGTGTCATAGAACAATGTTGTTGGTTCTAAATAAGATAGATGTTGCAAAGAAGAAATATGTTTATGTTCCTTCAATCAATACAACTTAGAAGGTAGGAAAAGGTAAAAAGTCCTTGAAGAAAGTTGTTAAAACTCTTCTTGTGTCATAGATCAATGTTGTGGGTCTAAATAAAAAAGAGTTTTTTCAAAATCAATCATGGATATAATATCAGTTAGTCATATTATTGAATCTCAATTTTTTGGTCGAGTTTGGGAGACAATAAAACCCACCAAACATTGTATCAAAATATTCTAAACCTACTAAATGTGTTGGGAGGTATTATGAAAAATAATCAATTCTTCACCTATTGTTCAATCTTGTGAAATCAACAAGTTGCCAATTCATCAAAATCAACTTGCACTATAACCTATCAAGTCCAAACATATTTTCATTGTGGATGTTGATGATGTATCTCTAGTGATTGTTTTCCTTACATCCTTTTTTTATCATGCATAATGTTGTGTTAGAGATCTACATACCAAATCAATGAGGCACATACATTTTAGAGGGAGAGATCACTCCCAATATCAAATTAATGCTTGTCTATTTTCAACATACCACAAGAGTCTAATCTAAAATTTTATATGATAATTTGTATACTCATGATATAGATTTTATTATTTATAGATATTGTTGAGCTTGTCTACTCATGATGTGATTGCTGCTATCAATCTAGTTGATGATGAGCTTAGCATTGTAGATATTTTTGATACCATCAAGTGACAATCTACTAAAATAATTGTAGAGTTGCACTTGGTTCCCATAGAGGATAATTATGCACTTAGTACCCATGATTTCTCATTCTAATGAGGATATTGATAATGAGCACAATAAAATTACCAAATACATAGTATAGAGTGTTTGACGATATGAATTTTTCCTCTTGTTGATTATACTTTTTCACTTGAGTTGCAAGTTGGAAACTCGAAAGGGTGGCTCACAAACTCTTTACATTGAAATTAAAAGATGACTTAATGAAGACTCATGATGAAACCTGAAAGGGTGGTTTCATGGAGACCCATGATAAAAATATAAAAAAAAAGTTAAAGGAGGCCAGTGTTGAAAACCTAAGAGGGAATCCTTGAGTTGTGCACCTCTATACATAGGTCCATTTAACTATACCATTTCTAGGGGAAATTTGTAGCAACTCTACACTCTCATCTTATAGGAGAAACATTAGGATTTAGATTTTAAGTTCTTCAAAAATGATACTTAGAGATCTCTTATATTGTCCATTAAGGGTTTTCCATTACAATGTATTACTACTTATATGACAACATCTTAGCAATTAATTTCTTAAAACATTTGAACACCTATGACTGTACACTTCATTTTGGTTTTTATTGACTATTCATGGAGTGAGATCATCATATTCTTTCATTTTTGATAATTTTATGCCACAAGATCAATTTTTATGTGTGAACATTTATCTTCACTTCAAAGAATTGTAGATGGAAGTTGATTCACAATTTTAGCTTGACAAAAAATGAGTCATTTAGTGCATTGTTAAGTGTACTTTTGGGTTACTCATTGATACAATCAACTTTGATTATCTAGTTTTCAAATCATATTATGTAGTTGACATAATTTTGGGTTACTCATGGGTACAACTAGATTAGATTCTCTAGTTTTCACTCTCTTTTTTATTAATAATCATGTACAAACTTGCATTACATATCAGATAAATCTTCTAATCCTTTAAACTATATACTGTTGTACAATAGATTACATGCTATTTCCATGTGTTGTTTCTGATATATTTAGTAGATCATCTACTGCAAGTATCAATATAAAAATATGCTCTCAGAGTTTACATGTATCAATACAAACTATTTTTCATATGCTATTATTGACCATTTACTACGAGTGTCAAGGAAAAAAGTTGAAAGTTCAGCTTGCACATGATTACATAGTGTATACATAGATACAAAATGTTATAGTAAATATCAAAGCTTGAACTTAAAGTAACAAATTTTTTCAAAATATCCTACTCTGGCAATCTTCCTCAAGTCCATTCCATCCTTATTCACCTTCATACAACATCTCATTGGAACAAACTTTCTCAATAGTTGGAATCATTCCTTCATTTGCATGTAGCCTAGCATGGTGGACTTCCCTTGTCTCTTTGCCATTCCTAGTAGCTGCTTCATTGAGGACATTTTGGAATTACCTTAGCACTTTTAGGAAGGTTTCAAAATCCTCATGGTTGTGATGCCAGGTATTCCCATACCTCATTGTGCCATCACCAATTAGTTTCATGAATTTTGCCATCAAATTCTTTATTGTGACTGTGACTTGCAGGACAAAATTGGAAAAAGTGAGTCTTTTTGATGACTCAATAAATGTCCTCTTACAACCTTTGAATTTGTCCTCATTCCTTGCCCTCCAAATGTGCCACATAATTTTAGTCGAAAGGTATTCCCCAGAAAACAAATACATCCATTATTTAGTTTTACATTTCTAAATAATACTATTTTTGAAATAATATTATCATCAATTGCCCAAATCTTTATATAGATGTTGAGCAACCTTCTACAAATTTAATTACTTAGAATTAATGCTAAGATTTAACTTAACATAAAAATGGTGATGAAATCATAAGTTTCATAACAAATGAGTGTAGCATTCTATTAAAAAGGGACATAACATCATGGATAGTTGACTCAACTAAACTTAAGCCTAAGTAACCCAACTAATATCTTGGATCTTGGAAATTTTAAAACTATATAAGGGAACAATTTGCCACTTAGGAAAAAACTTTTGCACAAGACCAAAGCTTCATATCAAGCAAATGAGGTGCCATAAAAATGTTGCACAACAGAAAACATAAGCAATAGTTTTGTCACAAATGGAGCAGAGAGGGAGTAGGGAGAGGAGTGGAGGGGGGGGATTTGAAATCTAGGGATGATTCTAGAGAGGAAGGTGATGATTTTGCAGATGCAGATGGTTTACTGTTGGTTGTTGGAGCCATTCTGTGGGGCTACTGAGGAGTGGTGTTGGCTATTGTCTTTGGCCTGGGATGTGCTGTTGCGGGTTTGTTTATTGCTTTCATCCTTTTGGGAAGCTATGGTTTGGTGCTAGTTGCTATCGTTTTCTTATCGGGGAGCCATGTTTTGGGTCTGGATGCTGCATTTGCCTTGTGGGGTTTTTCCCAGTTCTTCTTTACTAGGTGTGCAGTTGGGTACCTGCTCGCTTCTTCCTGTGGGCTTGGCTATCTCGATGCCTTTGGTGTTGGAATTTTATGAGGCTCTCACTTTTGTGATAGGTGTGGTTTTTGGGGTTCCTATAGTGGGTTTAATTATGGAGATATTTTGGCATTTTTTAGACCCTAACTGGCATGTAGGGTTGGATGTTGCTTTTAATGGTTTTGCCTTCTCTCTAGTATTTCCACTTGTGGGCTCTCCTAGCCTTGTTCTTCTATTTGTGGGTTCTAGTGCGTCTTTGTTGGAGCTTTATTTCATTGTGGCTTTGGGGTTGCACTTTTGTGGGACTTCCTCTTTGTTGTAGGATGTGGGTTTTGGTTTATCTCTGGTGGAGTTTTCTATGGAGATTTTTTGGCATGCTGTAGACCTTGACTAGCATGTAGGATCAGATGTTGTTTTTCATGGTCTTGTCTTCTCTCTACTCCCTCTGCTTGGGGGCTTTCCTTACCTTGTCCTACTTTTCTTGGGTCCCAGTGGCTTTTCTTTGGTTTTTTTTGCTTTGCTTGGTTGTGAGGCTACTCTTCTCTGGGATCTACTTCATTGTAGAGATGTTGCTACTTATCCTTTGGTGCGTCTCTTGTATTCTAGGATTTTCCCAAAAAATTTCTTCTTGGCTAGGCTTTGTTCTTTCAAGTCCCAGGTGTTCTTACCAGTACAGTTTGGTGTTGTTGCTTTGGGTTTGGTTTTGAAGTTGCTGGCTAGTTTTTCCATCAAGGATTTTTTGTTGTCCCAGTTGTTCTTCATGCCAAAGGAAGTCTTGGTTTCCCTTTCTTTTGATGGGTGTTCCTCTTTTGAGGTGGATAATGAGTTGTTTAATTCATTGGTTTCTCTTCTTTCTCAAGAATTTAAGGGTGTTGTTTCCACCCTTGGTTTGGATTTGACAAGGCTGCTTACTTTGTTCACCTTGAAGAACCTAATTTTGGTTGTTCTCCTAGTTACTATGTTAAATCCTTTTGCTAGAGTGTTGGATTTCTTCCATGTACTACACGTGGTGTCTCCTATTGAGGTGGAGACTTTTCTTATGGAGGTGGAGACTTTTCCTATGGAGGTGGAGACCTCTCCTTTTGAGGTGGAGATGGGTGTTGGTGTGGTGGTTTTTTCACACTTCTTCTATGAGTTCTCTCCAGTGAAACTTCTATTGAGGAGGATTCCATTCCAATGGAGGTGGAATGTATATTGGCCGGAGTTCCTCTGTAGTGGCAACTTGGGTTTCCATGATGACTACTCCTATAGAGGTGGAGAGGGGGTGTTGATGGGCTTTTTTTTTCTGATCATTTTCTTTTCCATGAATTGGCTATTTTAGCCAGTGGTTTGGAGAGTTGGGTGGGTGTTAATGCTAAGTGTTATGTTGTTGTCGGGCTGTAACACATTGATGGTTGCCTAGCTATCTCAACTAGTTATTTTTTCTTCTCGAGTGTCTTGTTTGTTGTTACATGACTGACACAACCAATGTTTAAGGGTTCAAGGTCCCTTCCAAAACCTGGTTATAAAGGGTTTAAGGTCCCTATAAAAACCTATTTTTTTGGGTTTTCAGTTCCTTTCAAAATCATTTTTTGCAGCTTGGTTTTTCTATAGGTTTGGGTTATCTTGCTGATCCTTTGAAGTGCTATTGTTATTTTGTTGCTGGTTGTTCATTGCTTTTTCTATTGGTAGCATGATCATCCTTGTTCGGGTTTATGGTCCTATTAAACTTATTTGTGAGTGGTTTGAGGTCCATTCAAAACTTTATTTTTCCATATAATCAAAACAATAGTTTTACCACTATCCTTGTAAATTAGAGGGTGCTATAATACTTTTGTACATAATCCTAGGCATAGTAGGATAATATTTAATATAATTTCTTAGATAGAAGGTCACCTCACAATAGTGTGTCCCACTTTTTGGCCAAAGTGGGACATTGAAATGAACAATTTTTACCAAATTTTCACTTTTTAACATCTATAGAAACTAAAATGTTAAATAATGAATTTTTGAGAATTTTTCTATAGATTATAACTATATTTTGGAAAATTTCACAAATATTTTGAGTTCTTTACCATGACTTTTATTATTTTTTATAGCTAAGAATATTTTTAAAAAGTGACGTTACTTCAATAAAGCACAAATTTGTTTGTAGAAAGGATAAAATTATAAAAATTTAAACATAGATTCATAACACCAATATCTAGTGCACAAATATTCTTTCCTATTTTTTTATTGCATAATTTTTTTTATCTTTTTGAAGTGAGATTAATTACAATTTAGAAAGTAATGTTTATATTGTCCAACGTAACATTTTTTCTAGAAGGGATAAAATTCCAATTTTTAAAATATAGATTCTTAATATCAATATCTAGGGCATGGATATTTTTTCATATTTTTTTGTAACATATTTTTTAAAATTAATTTTTGAAGCCACTATAACTATAATTTGGACATAGGTGTATGTCGTCCAACATAACATGTTGCGTATATATCAAACTTCATTTTTCTTTTTTTGGTGAAATAAGGACATCAATACCTAGGGAAAAGGTATTTTTTGATTTTTTTACATTAGTTTACTATTTTTCCACTTTTGTAGAACAAATAACTTGATGTTAACTAATAAAACTATGTTCAGGAAAAATTGAAAAATTGAATACACTATAAAATGGAAACATATCAAAACTATACTTGTTGGAAAGCTCATTTTGAGGACTACAATCTTGAAAAATATCTTGTGAAGTTAAGTACATTTGAAGGTCCAATCCGAGGGTTGAAATTGGATTTTTTGAGGAAAATTTGAAGCATAATCCAAAAGGGCCATACTTAATCCCTTCATTTGAAGGACCTTCGATTAAAGGTACATTTGTTCTAATGACCTTTTTGTTTGAAGGTTAAACCTTCACTTGAAGGATCCTTCAAGTGAAGATGATTGTGTAGAAAGATATTTTTATGGTGTATACCTTCGCTTAAAGGGTATCCTTTGCTTTAAGGTGCATGATTGCACACCTTCACTTGAAGGTCCTTCGTACAAAGATTTTCCTTCATTTGAAGGTGATTTATAAAAATGTCCCTCCTCCCCAGAAAAATCGCATTGCCCAAAATGTGGGACTCAGTATTATGAGATTACCCTATACCATCTTCCATCATCCACTCCAATTCCTTACATGCAGGGCATATTTTTCCTTTACAACATAGTCCTTAGAGCTCCATCCTCTTACCCATCTTCTTAACCATTTTATCTCATAGCTAAATTTTCCATTCATAGGAAGCAATTTTCTCTACATAGGTGTCTATCCATACATGGATGCATTGAATTAGCCTTCAAAGGAACCCATTCTCTCTACATAGGAATCCATCCATGCATGGGCACCCAATTAGCTAACACAAGTTCTCATTCATGCATGGATTCCCATTTACCTTGCAAATGTGCCTGCCAATGTGTGGACATCTATCTAGCCTAAACAAGAATCCATTTCTACTCCATAAGAACCCATTTCATCCTATCAAGTCCATCTTCCATCCTTGTTCATTCACTCAATTCCCATATCTCCTATCAAAAAATCCCCTCATCCTTTTATCCTTTTCCCCAAGGCTTGGTTCTCCATTTCCATTAGTTTTAATGTATTTCACTATCCTAATCATCCTATGCTCCATCCAATTTAATCTTGTCCAATTCATTCTTTATCCTACTTGAATCATAATATCCTTGATCCAATCTTATGTTATATAATTTATTTATTCTATATCCTTCATCCACTCCTATCTAATCTATTTCATTTATCCCCCCCCTATCCCTATAATCCCACCATACCAATCAGTCCATTCAAATGAAATCAATCTTAATCCATCCAATATAATCTTGTAATCTATATTATCATCCAAAATAAATCCACCATTTTGATCCAAATCATTTGAAATCTATTGATTCATTATCCAATTATCATCATAGGGATGTATCCTTTCCAATCCTCATGTTCGTATATTTAACAAAAAAATCCTTGGGGTATGCATTGTTCTTACCGTTAAGGTTTTCTATACTTATCAACATCATCAATGGATCTTGAATCAATAATTTTTAGTATAACTAGGGGCATCAAATTGGTTTGTTTTTGGGTGCTTGTAAAATATTTCTTGTAGCTTATGTGTGTTATAATTTCTTACATTTATCATGTTATTTACATCATATTTCCATAGGGACATCTCGGTATCTCATAATATGGTGTTAAAAGACATATGTTTGTGTTTGAAGTTTTTGATCACTCTCCTAGCACATTCTCACCTTGGTTCATAATGTCAAAATACAATTTATCAAGTCTAGGTTTATTATACCATTATAACATGATTATCATCCACCTTTCTTTCCTTCCACCCATCATCTTCCTATATCCTTTCATCCTTTATCTTCTAACCCTCCCATTCATTTCAAGAGCACACTCATGTTCTTTAAACCCACCTATCCTCTTGAGGGGGCATACTTAACCGCCATCCTTCCAATTACTGGGGTAACATGTCATTAGTCCTTATCCCTTCCCATCTACTATATTTTATTATTCTTTTATAGAACTACTTCTTACAATGATAACATCATAAAAAAGAGAGGAAAAATAAAGACACCTAAAATTTGACAACACCTTGACCGCAATTAATTAAATAAATATGCATTATTTATTTATTTTATTTATCCATTACCTTTTCCCCCACTTTAATTAAAAAAAATTATATTTATTTGGTTAATTCTAACCTTATCCAAAAATTCTCCAACTAATTAATTCTTCATTATTTAATTGATTTAAGCTAATTAACCCACATTAACTTTTCCTCCAATATTTAATTATCATTTATTCCTCAATCCTTTCCCATTTAATCCTATCAATCAATTTCATTGACATGGATAATAATGTAAACTTTCCATCATGTGATAAATATCCCTCCCATTTTTATCCTTTCACATGTCAGAGGATGCAAATGTCAAATTAATTTTGCATCTTATCCATCCATTTCATACTAAATCTCCAAACCACAATCATCACATAAGAATGTTTCCATAATGCAAATCCTAAACCTAGCCCTCATCCCTTATGTGACACTTGGAATATAACTACAACTTTCATGTAAACCTCAATCCTTATTCAATCTATCCACCTATTAGCCAAATATATCTTGAACCTTGATCTCCCTCATGGAAATTTTGTATTCATATCCTTATGTCATTCAATTTTTATTGAATATTCCATATTCATATATCATCATGATGTTTTTTTTATAAGAAACTATATTCTCCATCAAGACATCAAAAGACAAAATCAAGTGGATCTAAGGAGCACTATAATTTAAGCTCTATCTAAGGAGAAATAAAGATTTTAGGTGAAGGTATTGTATTTGTATTGCATTATCTTGTATGTTAGTTACATTTAATACTTACCCGTCTATATTGTTTAAGATTTATTTTAGTTAGTATGCATTGTTTGGAATTTCAGTTGAAGAGTATTTTATTTTATAGAATTATTTTTTTGTGAATTAGTTTATTTATTTAAGAGATTCTTTAAAATAATTATTTCAAATTTTTACATTACTTGGAATTTTATTTGAAGAGCTTTTTTATAATTTTAATTGAAAAATATATTAGTTTTCTTTTATTACACTTCACCCCTCCACTATATAAAGTTATTGAATATTAAAAATATTTGTATTTTTTTATTGCATTAATTTTTTAACAATTTAAACAACTATTGCATAAATGAGAAATACATAAATAAGAAATAGTTATAGTATAAATTTTAAAAATGAATTCAATTAACAAGGATAATATTATAAATATAAATATTATTTTAGATCCTATAATAGCTATTTTCTTTATAAATTTTTAAGTTTGTAATAACAAATTGAATTATTAATAAATAATTAAATAAAATAATTATTAAGTAAAGAAACAATCTTATTACAATTAAATTAATATTTAATAATAATTGAGATTATTACTACTGTTATAATTTTACAATATAAAATGATTTTATTACAATTAAATTAATATTTAATAATAATTGACATCATTATTACTATTATAATTTTATAATATAAAATATCTATTAAACATCTTAACTTCTTATTTTTAAATTGTTTTGTATGTTTATTTTAAATTTATATTTAAAATTTTAATAAAATTTAATATATTAAGTTAAATACTTTAATTTATAAAAGTTTAAATCATTTTTTTATTATTTCAACTATAAATTTAATTATTTTATACACTTAGATATGGTCTATACCATTTATGCTAATTTAGACACTTGCATAATTATGTATATCAATTTAATATAAAATATATTAAGTAAATAATTGATATTAACAATAATTAAAAAAAATATTTCTAGTATATTTAGAAAATTGGAATTGATTTTAATGTTTGAGAAGTGTCTCTTGTATGAGATGATGGACATGTACTCTAAATTTTTAGGAATGTATTTATAATTTTTCTTTTCTCACATTATATTAAATATATTTCTCAAATAATCTAATTAATTTACATGTGTCACATAGTAAACAAGTGTCTAAAATAATTAATATTATTGGTCAAGCATTATTTTCCTACTTAAAAATAAAAAAATAAAAAAAACTAAAAATAAAAAAATTCCATAAATGATACAACCACTTATTACAACACTTAAACGTCGAAAAAACAAATATTAAATCTTCAAATATACATGTATTAAAATGGTTAAGATACCACTGTCTTTTACATAAAATTTTAGATACAAATTAAACATTGACATTTAAAATTTTAATATAAATCAAATATTGACATAGAAATATATAACCTTTAAGCTTATACCAATTAACAACATATATCAAATTTGAACAGCAGCAGGCGGGCAGAACAGACAACAAAAATTTGAAAACTCTGCAGGCATCTCGATATGAGTCCATCTCTTTTCCTCTTCGCTCTCCAGGGGATTAAAAAGATAAAGCACATCTTCACTGGTATCTGAGGCAATTACTAAAACAGAATCACGGCACAGTACAGCACAGTCAACATGAACATCTTCACTGGTATCTGCTATCTGAGGATATTGTCCGACTGTAGTAAATGAGTTGCTGGCAATATCGAATTCTTTCACGACTACAACCTCCCTTCGCCACCCAAACAAATACAACCTCCCAAAAGCAGATACAATGTTAGCAAAGCGTTCGCCATTAATGTTAGTATTTATGGTTTTCCATAGTCGTGTGTGGGGATCGTAAACTTGTACGCTGCGCCCATGATAGGGGACTACATAAAACTTATCATCAACAAAGCCACTAGCACGGTAACTTCGAGGCCGATCGGATCTGATGTGAGGAAGAAGGTTCCACCTGTTTTCCTCTACATTGAAAACATAAGCTTGCAATAGATGGGGACTGGCACTCTCACTTACTATGCAGGCTTCGCCGCCGCAAGTATAGACAAGACCTTGAGGAGACGGTGACACTGCGCATGCAAAACATCTTCTACGGAAAGGCATTTCGCAGCCGAGCCGCCATTTGCGAGAGAGAAAGTCAAACATCAAAACAGTTCCTCTGCCGTCGCTCTTATTCACAAACCCCATAACAACCAGATGATGTTTTGATCTGACGTATACACAGGCATACTCATGATACTCATAATCGAAATCCCAATCTAAGTTAAATTCTTCTGGGATTGGAGGCAGTCTTTCCCACCAGTTTCCATGCGGGTAGCAAATAAGTACATCTAATCGACTTATTGAAATTCCTTCGGCTTCGTCAAGAAAAGCTATTCCCTCCTCGCACTCATTAAGCCGCTGTCGCTCTTTATAGAAGTTGGGACTACTCAGCACAGCGTTCCAGCTCTTGGAGACAGCCCTAAGGTGCTTGTGGAATTTGTATGGAACCTTCACGAGGCATTGCAGCCCCAATTCTTTTGGGAGACCTGGAATAATTTTCATTCTTATAGAACTATACATTACGATTTTAAGAGAGCCCTCCATCAATACGTATATATATTGAAAAGCAACGTCTATCCAGCATGACTGATGTACCTTTTTACTAAAATAATAATCATTTTGTTAAATCCAATCGACAATGTTTTGAAATTTTATTTAATTGGTATTTATTAAACAAGTATTTTCTTTCATTCCAGGAAAGCTGATAATAGTTTCACTCCATCCTAAGAAAATAATAGGTTATCTCCATTAATAGATCAAATATTATCAATAAACATGTAATTAAGATAAATATGTTTTAAATGTTACATTAAGAAAGTAATTGTTAAGAGAATGTGTATTTTATTCTTCAATATTAAGAGAATGTGTATTTTATTCTTCAATATTATATTTTAATGGGTGATTTCTTAAATTTTTATATAAAAATCAGATAAAGATGATGAAATAGATTAAGTACCAAAAATAAGAAAGAGCCTATGTTAATAGTGTGTTATTTTCCTATTTTAAAGAATTAAATCTTCTAACTTGATGTGATTTTGTTTCAAGATAAGGAACAGTCTATCAAATATTGGTGAATTGGACATTGCTAAAGAACCTAAAAGTAGATAAAATTGAAGATAGAAATATCAAAAATAGTCAAATGGTGACACACATCCAGTAAAAATTTCTCTACTCTTCAAAATTAATAACATATTATAAATGTCAAAGACTTTTTGAATGACTTTTCCACTATACAAAAAATCAGCACCCTTGATTTACCAACTATATATATGAAAGAATATTTTTTTGTCAACTTCTACGAGGAAAAGAAGAATAAATTATTGGGAAATTGAATGTTGCATTAGGAGATTGAATAGGGATAAAAATTAAAAACGGACATCTAGAAACTAGTAACAAGATTAGGAGATCAATGTGGGAAAGGGGATATGAATGATTAGGATTGATATAAAGTAGGAAAAAGGGTTTAAAACGATACAAGATATACATGGATAAGGATGAAATGGACACAAAAGTGATAAAAAATTACATGGTATGAAAATTCTATTATTAGAATTCTCCTCCATTTTATTGTGCTTGTAATAGATTCAAAGAAGAATTTTTATATTGAAATAATTTTTGACATGGATCAGAAATGTAAAAGACATTGGATACCAAAAAAGATGACAATCTTCATCTTGATCTTCGTTCTTATTTTGGCTCTCGTACCTATTTTGCCATACTTACAGCCGTACTATTGTTAAGCCCAACAAAGGGGCCGTACATATTGAAGAAGCTTGTTTAAGGAGTAATGCATATTATTGAGTCCTAAAGACTCCCCACTATCCACTGCAGCCTTTAGTAGGCTCTATTAAAAGTGGCACAACTTTTAAAAGTAGTATTGCAGCTTATGTGAATTGTTGTTTCAACATATGAGCTGCCATACCATACATATAGGGTGTTGTATCATTCTGAAGGAGACTATAACGCATAAAGAAAACTGCAAAGAGGTTGCTGATTAGAATGTGGACTATTCAAAGGACTAGGTCAGCACTTGGTATGCTAATATTAAATTTCTGTTGATGGTATTTTGCTATATGAAATTTCTGTGAATGTATTTTTGTAACAGCAGTAGACAAAGTTATCAGTAATTTTCTGTTAATTATTTTATACAGCAAACTGTTCGACGAAATGTCTTTGCACTTAGTTGGGAAATTTTGCAATTATATTCAGACTCAAAATTATTTTATTAAAGTGGGCTTTGTAGAGGGATGGAAAGAGTTTGCTCAAAATTAAGACTCTCTTGTATCAAATTTAGAGGTGAACTGATCAGGCATGCTTCCTCATTTTGATGGACCAATTTTTCATGAACCTTCTTAGTTTCTTTTCCAAGCATTTTCTTGTTTGGTATCTGGTTGAACAAGGTGTGAGATGATTGTGGCTTTTGGGTTGACATTGGGTAGGATATCTAGTGATAGAATGAACGTTGGAGATAACCTGAACAATTTGTAAAACCACAGGTTCAAAAGGAGTTAAGGGAAAGAAGTAGGAATTGGATTGGGTCATGAAAGAAGAGATCAGATTTAGAAGTTTTGAGGAAGATGTGTGAGTACAAGCCTTTCCTCACTATGTGATCTTCCATACTATCCTCTAGAGTCTGAGGTTAGTACTTAATTTATTCCAGAGGTGGTGAGCTTTCCTCCTGGATTTCTTGTTTTTTCTTGTTTTTTTCCTACAGGTGCAAGCCCTACTATAAGATCTACCTGTTTGGTTACTAGAGGGGACACTTAAACTATAAGGAGTCTAGTTCTCAACCTTTGCTGGAACTAGCTGAGCTTGTAGCTGCACTTCATCTGTTTCGCTCGGGTGGGTTCAACCTATTGATGTGCACACCGTAGACTTAGTTTGTTGGTTCATGGGACAAGTCCATGCCAAATGACTATGGTGGTGAGACATGATAGTGGAAGGGGATGCTTTCATAAGCCACCTATTACCAATTTTTTGCTACAGCTCAATTGGTGGAGCTGGATTAAACACTGTTATATCTTAAAAGTGAAATTACAGTTATTTCTTCATTATGCTTATGTGTTGTTTGCACTTTGTTCATTATTCATCAAGTGGCAGCTGTGAATTAAAATGAGGAAACAAAATTTTAGAAGTTTCCATTCGATATTTTACAATCAAATGGAGCACAGGATTGAGCATACAATAATAAAACATTTCAAATTGCTTTCATTTATTTCATGAATAATTCATATTTACAGAGCTTCATTTGATTGCGAGAATTCAAATGATAATACAACATTGCATTGAGATGCATTTTCTTTTTGAAATGAAAAGCATAGGATTAAAATCAAATATCCACACAAGCTGTGGATGTGACTGTCGCAGTGCATCACTAGTATCACACTACACTATGGGAGATGCATTAAAAGAAGAAATCACATAAGTAACAATATAATCATCATTGCCTGATTGATTGGTGGTCGATGCTGAAGTGGTGCACCTTTTGTCTTTTCCAAGCTCCGTTGACCTGTAGTAAGGAAGAGAGGGATGTCAGAGGCTCCGACTATGAAGATACCTATATGAACCACCAACAATAATGCAATTTACTACTAATCATACACTAGAACAATCAAGAAGAGTGCAAAGGCATGAGCTGAAGGAGAAACATCAACATGATCATGATATATTGTTTTTTATGCTAACTTTGTTTGCTTCTTTGTGTAGGTATAGGGAAAATCACGAAGCTAATTATTGTTTGAAGACCAAGCTTGTAGAGGAAAATAGGCTCCCACAAGGGCAGAGCTTGACATGCCGCCCTTATTCATTCCAAGTGGGCCAAGATAGTAATTGCATCATCATATTCATCAAGAAAAGAAATGATATACAACTGAAAGAGTAAAGCAGAGTTATCCATCAAGCTATTAAACCAACTGTGCATTCATAACAATCATGTAAATGCTTTGTGAAAGCTACAGGTGAACAATGGGTTTAATCCGCTCAATCATTTAACTAAATACATTTGTCTCAAGCATTGGTGTATGGTTTTTGTTCTTTTTCCATAGTATTGTTTGTTTGTCATGTTCATAATGTCATGCAAGGTTCAGTTCAATAGTGTTATTTCTCATAGTCAAGGATAGTGAATAGGCATACATAATGCCTTAATGAAGAGAGTTGTTTCAAATTTTCATCTCAGAAGAGAGTAGATTCATGGAACAGTTTATTAAATGGAGCATAAAAATGCATGAAGAGTGCCAGATAAAATAGTGACAACATCTAATCAATACATAAATAGTTTAGTCATTCAGTAAGTGGTGAAGCAATCAACTTGCTTGTAGGTACATAATACATTTTTCAACAAGTAAAAGATTGCTTCCAGAATGAATTGGAGATGATAAAGCATAAGAGAAAGTGCTTTTGAAAGTGTTAGCTAGCTGTAAGATGAAATGCAGTCCATAGAGCTGTAGTACTTTAATCAAAATATTTGCATAAATTCAAAACAGAATCAAGATGCCATCCAGTCTACAGTCTCAATCAAAAGCATTCTGTCTGTAAGGAAGAAACAACATGGAGATGACAATTGAAAATACAAAAAAAAAGATACATTTTCAGAATCTCATGAACCTGCATGAGGGTTTTCAACAGTTGTACATTTAGAGGTACATTTTCTTCACAAAAAGAAAATATAGATATATGAAAATGACTCTACAAATTATGTAATCAAAGTGCAGATATATGAAGGATTCTAGAAAACTTTCAATTTGATCACATTATGGTGTACCCGTGCAAAGGAATAGTACAAATTTCTCTAAGTTTCCAAATACCCATATACTGAAAATTGAAGAATTCGAATGCCAAAAGAAGTCTAGATTTTATACATTTATCAAAATATGCACGTTTTGTTTATTTCTCATACACCCACATTGGGATTTTTAACAAAAAGCATGGATTTTACAATTTTTAGTCATCCATGAAGGCTTTTATAAGAAAACCACAAATATTTCAAAAGGAAAGCAACAATCTAACAAATGCCCATGTTTAGTTTTACAACTAAAAGAGCAAAGTAAGTAAAAATCAATGTGGGTCAAGCCAGTTTTACATGAATATCAAAACACACATATTTTTTTGCCATTTCCAGGTTACCCATATGGAGATTTCTACAAATAATTAAAAATAGATGCTTTCTTTTATCACCCATGTTGGGGTTTTTTTATAAAGAAATGCAAAAGAAGATAAGGAAAAGACATGGATCAAACTTCAGAATAGAGAATACCAATTTCTTTCAACTCCCATGATATCCATGTAGGGGTTCACCCAATATGTGAAACAAGAAAGAAATTCCTATTTTGGGTTGAGCCCAAAAGCTTCAATATGCTCTTTTAGAAATACACATAGTGCGGCCTAAGTATGGCTAGGAAATTATAGATAAAAGAAAAGCTTTCTTAACCTTTATGTAGAGAGAAATATATGCTTATAATAGAACTTACCACTGAATGCCTATAGGATAATATGTAAGCCGTGCCCAAAGCTTTGGTAGACCTTTCAAAATCCAAAAAAAACCAAGACACGAGCTCTCATGTATGGCGGCCAGTGGATAAAAAGAGCACATAAATAAAAAAATAAAAAGCACAAAAGATTGTAAAAGTATCAAAAACTGTTTGCAGCCGCAGCCAAAAGACTAGAAAGCTCAAGAGGTAAAGTCATAAAAGCTATAAATAATAGCTCACCTTGTGTGCAGTGAAGAAAAATAACCCTCGAACAAGCTCTCTCATAGAGCTTCCAGAAAAAATCCCGAGCTCATATAGGACGACCAAGAAGAACAAAGTCATAAGAATGCAAAGAGAAATCAGAGACCAATTATCTATAGGCTGTGTCCTTAAAGGCCATTCTTGCTTTTCAAATGAAGTGGAAAAGCCCCAGTATATTAGAAATCAAGCTTACCCAGTGAAGGATTCGACCATCTGAAGACAAGAGTGAAGATTCTAAGCATGCGAGCTATAGACTGAGCTTGCTCATGGCGGCGCCATCCTTTCAGGCAGAGCTATTTTCTTTAGAAGCGATGATTGAAAATGACATGATTTTAGGGTTTGACTTGTTTTGTCTCTTTCCTTAACTCGAATTTAGGTCGAACATTATGATTCTCCTGAATATTCACATTTGACAATACAATAGTGGAGAGATTCAAATTTAAGAGTTTTTCCATTTTAATCAAACTTAAATCAATGCCCTAGGTCAAGTTGTCCCTTAATCTTCATGTGGTTATACTTATCTAAGTCTTTAGGCATCAAATATTTTATGAGTCTAGGCTTAGGTAAGGTATCTTTTATTTTCTGCCTTGGAGTATTTGTGTCATGCTTATGCCTCAGTGAAATTAGAGATTGATGGATATCCCGAGTTTCAATTGATTTTGAGAGTAATTGTTTTACATTGCAAATGAAACTTAGGAATTTTTATTTTCAGTTGATTTTTAAGAAATCAATTAGAGTATTGAGAGAACACTATTGCCTAATATGTTTTATGACTTGTGAAGAAAATCAAGCATTGTATTGGAGAAATAAGGTAGTTCTTTTTGCAAAAGACTTAGCAATCTTTAATTGTAAAAATAAAACAATTGTAAAATATGCAAACCTTGTAAAGCAGAAGCATAAAGCAATACTTATAAATTGTTTTATGATTTCTTACTATTTTTAGCAGATTGGTATTGATTTTTTCTCTTGGTCAGATTTGAGTTTCATCTTGCAGAGATAAGGTGTTTTTATGGCTTTTAAGCAGATTTAGCCTATTTTTAGAGGCTTTTCAGTATGATCATGGAAATAGTATGTTTTTTTCTCCTTTTATGTAGACTTTTGAGACAGTTTGAAGATTTTTTCCTTGAGCTTCTTTGTGAGCTCAGATTGGGGTTTCTTGAGAGTTATATTTTGAAGAAACTTAGTTTTCTTCCTTCTTTGGAGCTCAGATCACAGTTTCTTGGTCTTAGCATTTTGAGCTTGTAAACTTAGTTGTACTCAGTTAAGATAGGAACACTCTTTCAGTTTTAATAAAGCAACGAAATTCTCCTTCTCATTTCTGTCTCATTTTATAATAGCAATTTGATGTCCTTATCGTTCAAATCAAAACCTTTTTATGTGTTGCTTTTGTAAGTTGTGTTTTAGAATTGCATAGTTTCAGGTTGTTTGTTGTATTTTGTCTAGAAATCTTCATGCAAATTACTAATGGAAGTATGTGCCATTGGGATTGTGAGATCTACTATGATAGGAAAGTTGTTATGGGTGTTAGTGTTTGAATCTCATAACTTCCAGTGAAATACCAGTTAGATTTAGATTTAGATTTTAGTTCATCCTTCTAACTCTTTACCTGAAAATACTTAGAACAGGATCGATCATTCGGAGAACTAGCTCGTTTTGGAGATTCCTTCTTTGTTCATATCACCCACATATGAAGAAGGTTTCCATATGTCATTAGATTACTGAATCTTTTATTTAGTAGGGTGCAAATCTAATTGATAACAATTTTTTGCATGCTCAGTGGGACTCTGAAAGCTATTTTGGAGAAATTTCAGTGTTTTTAATTTGCTGTTTGGTGTATGTAGTAGATTTTCCAGACTTTTGGTGGCTTATTTCAATATACCTGGCGACTTTGATCCTTGTTTTGCATCCTAGTGCAGCCTGCACATGAGAAAGATACAAACAAGATCAAGTTCTGCACCCTTCAAATATCAAGAGCTGTCCCCATCATGAAGAAGAGGTAGAAGAACAAGGAGGATTTTTGAGACACCTACAAGATCGAAGTCAACACCTCCAATTTTCAATTCTTTTGTTTTATCACTAGGAGTACTAGTTCTAGTATCACAAGCAACACCAATGGAAATGCCAAGGAAGCATCTGTTCACACCTTTTAATGGACGAAATGCATTAGATATCGCTCAACACGATGACATCCCAGTTGTAGCCCTTAGAAGTCTGCCATACTTCACCTAGGAGGACCTCACTACATTGGTTGAGCACATCCATGACATGGCCACATTATGCTCGGTTCACAATATCACACAGGATAACGTCACTTTAAGGCTATTGGTTGTGTCACTCAAAGGAAAAGCATTACAATGATTCAAAGGTCTCACAACCAACTCAATTGCAATAGCTATGGATCTGAGACAACAAGATGGAAATTCATAGCAGCAGCCTAAAAATAGTAAGCAACCCATCTCATCTAATGCTAACGCTGTTGTGCAGCCTAAAATGCAGATTTTGCAAAGAGGCTAGGAGATACCTAGCAAGGAGCAGTCAATAATGCATTCACAACCTTTACAGAGGAAAAACGATGTTGCTGTCACAAAAAACCAACAGAAGGTAAATTCTTCATCATTTAATATCGTTGAGCATCTCAAGAAAACCACTGTGAGTATGTTAGTATTAGATGCTTTAAACCTTCCAGGGTAGAAAGGTTTACTGCAGAATGCTTTAGTTGAGTTGTCTATTTTTGATGTATGCTAATCAAGGAGTTGCAAAAGTCATGCTTGCTAATGATCTGGAGGATAAAAATGAGTAGAAAACGAAAGAGGTAAAGCCTCCCCCGTTCTATTTAAGTCTGATCATTGGTGATAAGATTGCTCATAATTGTATGGTTGGTTTTGGTGCTAGTAGTTTAGTCATGCCTAAGATTTTAGCTGATAAGTTAGGTCTTGTTTATGAGCCTAATCCCCAAAAAGGAATAGTGTAATTAGATGGGTCTGTTGTTAAAATTGTTGGTATTATTAAAAATTTGGATCTTACTTTGCACGCATCCCCAAGTTTTGCTATTCATTAGGATATACATGTCATTGACTTGCCACCGCACTTTGCCATGTGTCTCTCAAGGAATTTTACAACCAAGTTAGGTGGGTTTCTATCTTCTAATTGGTCTCATTTGTTATTTAGAATAAGGTATGGTATGAAAGAGACCATAAATTCTGAGCCTCTCACCAAAGACCATATCAAACCATATTCACCAAATCCTATAAATGCTAACCTCTACACCACCTCTACACTGGAGGAGCAAACCATGACCTCAGACTACAACACCCATATAGACAATATCAATCTAGATGAATGGGCAGCAGAAGATCATGAGCTTGATCCTTTTTAGCACACATATGAGATAGGATTAGGACTCTATATGATTCGAGAACCTGATTGTGATATGCCTAATCTTTGTAAAGAGGAAGAACCGTCTGTAGAAACAAGAAATGAGCTTTGGAATCTCTACTTCGATGGTTCGAGAAGTAGGGTAAGTGCACAAAGTTGAGTCCACGAAACGTGGAAGTTTTTTCCTTAATCAAAAAATTGAAATCGACATTGAGGAAACGGGAACCTAATTTTAATAAATGGGATCCCGATTTTTAACAATCGGGATCCTGTTACGATTCAGGATCCCAAGCCTTAGACAAAACGGGATCCCACTTTTTAAAACTTGGGATCCCGTTTCCCATAGGATCCTGAACCAATAGAAAAGGAACGAGATCCTGATTGTCAAAAACGGGATCCCAATTTATAGAAATTGCGATCCCATTTTTATAAATCAAGATCTAATTTTATATTGATATTTATTTAAAAAAAATAGATTTCACTGCTCAACGGACGGGACCCCGAGTACTGGTGACAATGACCCCCACAATCAGCAACAGGTACCCACCTCCATGCCAATTTTTTTGCATTTTTCTATTTTGAATTGAAATTTTGACAAAAATAAGTTAATTTAGCATGTTTTTTTTTAAATTTATTTCACGTTCTAAGCATTTTTTTAACTATTATAGTAGAATTGAATAATTGTAAAAATAGATGAAAAAATGCAATGAAATCTAAAGGTTTTTTATAAAAATGAAAAAATGAACCTTGAATTGTGTTTTAGAAACAAAATTTAACTGTTGAAACCTAAATTGTTTGATTAAACCTAAAAAAAATTGAATTTGAAAACCCTAATTGAAACAAAACAAAAAAAATTGCATTTCAAAACGCTAGAAATTGAAATGAAATAAAAACATTGCATTTACAAATCCAAATCAAGCTTTTTGAAACCCTAAATTCAAATCAAACTAAAAAAAATTGGAAATCTTTGAAAACCCTAGTTTGAATTGAAACAAAAAAA
Organism: Sequoia sempervirens; assembly: GCA_007258455.2. Lineage (NCBI taxonomy): Eukaryota > Viridiplantae > Streptophyta > Pinopsida > Cupressales > Cupressaceae > Sequoia > Sequoia sempervirens. The sequence goes on along the minus strand of VDFB02000015.1, from coordinate 217,460,723 downwards.
ATTGTAATATGAAAACCCTAATTGTTTAAAATTGAAACCCTAAATTGAATAAGAACAAAATTTTTGTTAAACCCTAAATTGAATCGGGAATAACAAATCATTTTGATTTTGAAAACTAGGTAATTTTGAGCTCAAAACAACTTTATTTGCTTAAATGTTTTGAAATTTACTCGATTTGTAAGTGGAAAAATGATATATATTAAACCCTGACAATTTCATTAAAATTATAATTAGATTAGAAATCAATATGTTAAAGAATAGTTAAAAATTCATAAAGTTTATCTTGATGTTTGTTTGAAAATCTAGTTAGCAAATCTCAGAATCTAAACACGCATAATCAATCTCCAATTGACACTAACTTGTAAGTCTAAATTATGCCATGGGCCACCCAAACTTCAATTCTAAGTTTGCCAAACCCTAGACCCTAAATTGTAAAATCTAAACCCTTAACACTAAAGCATTTGAAATTTATGAACCCTAGACCCTAATCTTTCATTGGACATACCTAAAATTATGTAGGTTCAATGTCAAGAATGGGTCTATTTGGTAGATTTATGAAAACTATTTTGAATATCTAGAATGCCATAAAAGTATAATTATTGCAATTCCAATTGGAAACACTTGGGTACATATATATCATATGAAATTTAAATCTAGGAAGGTCTCTATTATATAGGAGAGTTGATAATACATGGAAAGAGGTTTGTATGGGAATATATGTATTACGAAAAACATACCATGACCTCTATAGGATTTTTTAAGATGTGATCCTAGATAATAATCCACCCATCCTCAATCATAATGGATTCTTTAGCAATTAAAAGAGATTCAATAACCATAAAATTACCAATATTTTGATACTATATAGATTTATGTGGAAGGATAGAAATGCATCAATAAGGAGACCAAGATGGAACCATTTAACACCTACAAGGTACACCTATTACATGGGAAAGGGAGGAGGTACATGATGATAGTTTGGAGGAACTACATGCTATTTTCATACCTAGAGATAGGAGGATGATTGATATAAAAAGAAATATAATTAAATATTTATATTATTTAATATATTATATTTAATATAATATATTAAATAATATAAATATTTAATAAAATATAATATAAGATTAAAATTAAGGATAGGTAATGTTACAATTTACTTGGGGTTTTAATGAGGATTAGGCTTAAGATTCAATTAGGTTTGTAGTAAATAGTTAGGTTACAATTAGGAATATATAGTAAATATTAATATAATTATAATACAAATATAAATTAATTTAAATATAATATAATATAGGAATGCATTTAAGATTAGGTAAAGGTTATAATTTAATTAAGTTTCAATTAGGTTTGCAATTCAATTAGGATATGGTTAGGGGTGGGGATCATTTAGCATTCTACTATTGTTAGAGTATGGGTTACATTTAAGATTATTGTTATTTTTGTGAAATGTATAGATTGATTCATTTTTAACATCATGATACTTTTTTTTATTAGAGGGGTAAACACTTTTGACCCAGAGCTAGATGTAACCAATGAGGCTATAGTATGACTAAATTTGGACCTCACTAGACATCTAGATCCCCTTAAGCCATCCTATCACCTTAAATCGTAAATCAATTTCTTAAGGGGTCCCAATATGACAAATTTCTTAAAGGGATCAAAGAAGTTCTTAAAATTTGGTGAAGTTGCCCAAGGCAACCAAATTTAACAATAATAAGATCATGCAAGATTATAATATGAATGAGATTTCATGATCTAGGTTGGTCACTTGAAACAAGAGTAGATCTCAATCAACTATTCCACAAGAAAATGTTCTTCACTAACTCTGTAAGTTCATTAATATTCCAAGGGGCACCAAACTTTACCCCAAGTTTTGTAAACCCTAACTCAACTCTAAAATCTAAACCCTAAACACTAAACCATTCATTTTGTCCTACCCAACACCATAAAGTGAAATTTGGTTGTCTTAGGAAAATCCTCCATATTTCATTCCCTTATGCCATGTAATTTTGTCCTAGGATCTTACTACATGTACATCCCCTTAAGTTATCCTATTACCCTAAACCCTGAACTCTAAAGTCTAAACCCTAAACCCGAAAGCCATCATTTTTTTTAAAGGCTCTTGATGGAATTTGGTTGCCTTGGGAAACTTCACCAATTTTTATTCATTTGAGCCATGTCATTTTCTCCTAGGACCTCACTAGACGTAAATCCCCTTAACCCATCCTGTCACCCTAAATCGTAATTCAATTTTCTTAAGGGGATCAAAGAAGTTCTTAAAATTTGGTGATCAAAGTTGCCATCATGATCTAGGTTGGTCAGTTGAAACATTTGATAGATCTCAATTAACTATTCCACAAGAAAATGTTCTTCACTAACTTGCAAGTTCATTAAATATTCCAAATTCTAAACCCTAAACCCTAAACAACAAACCATTCATTTTGTCCTACCTAGGATCATAAAGTGAAAATTGGTTGTCTTAGGAAAATTCACCATATTTTATTCCCTTTTGCCATGTAATTTTGTCCTAGGATCTTACTACATATATCCCCTTAAGTTATCCTATTACCCTAAACCCTAAACTCTAAAGTCTAAACCCTAAATCCTAAAGCCATCATTATTTCTTAGGCTCTTAATGAAATTTGGTTGCCTTAGGAAACTCCACCATATTTAATTCCCTTATGCCATGTAATTTTGTCCTAGGATCTTACTACATATATCCCCTTAAGTTATCCTATTACCCTAAACCCTAAACTCTAAAGTCTAAACCCTAAATCCTAAAGCCATCATTATTTCTTAGGCTCTTAATGAAATTTGGTTGCCTTAGGAAACTCCACCATATTTAATTCCCTTATGCCATGTAATTTTGTCCTAGGATCTTACTACATATATCCCCTTAAGTTATCCTATTACCCTAAACCCTAAACTCTAAAGTCTAAACCCTAAATCCTAAAGCCATCATTATTTCTTAGGCTCTTAATGAAATTTGGTTGCCTTAGGCAACAACACCAAATTTCATTCCCTTTATGCCATGTAATTTTTTCCTAGGATCTTACTACATATATCCCCTTAAGTTATCCTAAATCCCTAAAACCTAAAGTTCTAAATCAGACCTTTAAAGCCATCATTTTTCTTAGCAACACCACCAAATTTCATTCCTTATGCCATGCAATTTTTCCCTAGATCTACTACATATATCCCCTTGCTATCCTAAACTCCCTAAAACCTAAACTCTAAAGTCTAAACCGTGAAACCTAAAGCCATCATTTTTCTAGGCTCTTAATGAAATTTGGTTGCCTTAGGAAACTCCCCCAAATTTCATTCCCTTATGCCATGCAATTTTTTCCTAGGATCTTACTACATGTAGATCCCCTTAAGCCATCCTATTACCCTAAACCCTAAACTCTAAATTCTAAACCCTAAAACCTAAAGCCATCATTTTTCTTTAATTTTTAATGAATGGTTGGCCTTTGGGAAACTTCACCAAATTTTATTCACTTGAGCCACGCCATTTTCCTAGACCCTCACTAGATGTAACCTATAGTTTCATCCAAATCTCTAAAATTGTAATTTAATTTTCTTAAGGGGTTCCAATATGACATTTCTTAAGGGGATTCTAAAAGAGTTCTTAAAATTTACAGATCAAAGTTGCCCAAGGCCCAACCAAATTTAACAATAATAAGATCTTAACATACAATATCAATAGTTAATTGTATTTTCATTCATCTTATTTAAGGCCATCTATATTGAATGGTTTAAAGGTATTTCCTAAACATGTATCTTACATCTTGAAATTACAAATCTAATGCAGGTTCACTCATATCTTAAAGATCACATGGATCCATTCAATAATATTCTCAATCCACCTCCACGCCATCCATCTCCAACACCTTCACCTCCACCCACTCCACCTCGTAACCCCCCACCTCCACCACCTAAAATCAATGAACATGCTCTTTTGCAAGCACAAATCAATGCTTCTACTAGAACCATCCAAGATCAAATCAACATTATTCAAAATGAAGAATGTGTCGCACCTCCTGTGAGAATGTTTGCATCTAGGATGCAAACCCTTGTTGATGTTGTCAGGGCTATGGATGGGATCGTAGATGAGCATCAACAATGGCTAGAGGAGAGGATAACTCCTGATTTTGAAAAGGAAAACACAAAGAAATGAAGATCTATACAGTAGAGATGATCTTAAATAGTTATGAATTTATAAATTTGGTGAACGATGGATATTTTGTGTGATGAATTTATAAATTTGGTTCCAAATGGATATTTTTAGTGACACGAATTTATGATTTTGGTTCTAGATGGATATTTTTAGTGACATGGATTTATGAATTTGGTGGAATTTATGAACTTATAATGAATAGTATATAATCTAATATATATTTTATGGCTATCTACTAGATCATGATTTCTCTTGCTAAAAAATTGTAATATATATGTGTGTGTGTGTGTTAGACATAAAATGAGATTTTATGAAAGTTTCAAGTTTATTGTTTAGTATGTATGTGCATGTATTAAAAATTTGCATATATAGTTCTTAAATTTTGAAATTTGTATGTATGTACATAGTTTATTTTAATGATTTACAGTACGCATGCAAATTATGCATCATATTTTTTATTTTAAATGTACATGTACATACATTTAATTTTTAATTTTGTATGGACATGCTCTTGAGTTGAACAATCAATTTATATATATGTGCATTTCAATTAAATATCTGAGCTTAATATATATGTTGCTCATCCTATTTCAATTAAATATATGATCTTAATATATGTATGCACATGGACTATTTTGAATGATTTAATGCAGATGCACATTTATATCAAGCATATCATGGATGATTTTAACATTGATGATATCATCAATCCACCACCTCAGCCACAACCAGATCCGCCTCCCCCTACCCTCCACCTCCACCTCCACCTCCACCTCCACCTCCACCTCCCCCTCCCCCTCCCCCTCCCCTCCCCCTCATATGCCACCTCCAGTACCTATGGCATTTGATGAGGCTCGCTTGAGAGCACAAATAAATGATCAAGTTGCATCCTTACAAAATCAAATCAATGCTATGCAGAGTCAAGCATTGATTCCTCCACATGTGAGATGTTTTGCATCTGAAATGCAAAACATTATTGATTCCATCAAGATGATCAATTCTGATCTTGATAGGCATCAACAAGATAGAGAAAAAATGAGACAATTTTATTCTGATGGTCTCTCTTACAAACAAATATTAGACCTTAAAATAATGAAAGCCCATCTAGCCCCCTACTTTCTTGACCCCGTTACTCGACAACCCATTCCACCCAAAAAATCTAGAATATCTATGAGGTGGTGCATACATCCGTAGATGAGTGCACATTTTTGGGATCGATGGTATATGGTTTTTGATAGTCCCCCACATGCTAATTGGGAGTGCCCATTGTATTTTTTGAGAAAAATGTATGTAGAGTTTGTTTTGGGGCAAAAGCCCAATTATTTTGATTTTAGATCATTTCAGGGTGTTGGTGGCGGCATGCCACAATAAAGATTAGGGGCAAGGTTTGATCCCCGACACCCCATGCATGCACAACCCCTTGTTTTTGCTTCTGGTCCTCTCATTCCTGCACCTGTAGATCATCAAGCTCTGGTCTCAACATTAGGTTCCCTTAGTACACTTGCAGGAGACCTTGATCAACACGCTTTTGCGATAGCGAGTGGGGAGCATAGAGATGATGATGATGATGGAGGATTTTTTTATGGAGTTGGTCCAAGTACCACTCCAGGAGTGTCAAGACCCATCCCCCATATATGTACTAGTTGTCATCAAGTATGCTATGGACCTGATCAGGCCACACCTAGTTTAGGTGGACGAGGAGATTCTGGTGGTTCATCTGGTTGCATCAGTTCATTTGTAGAGTTCCTCATAGTAGAACATCACCCTAAGGACACTACAACACATGTATAAATGTGCATCTAGATGTACGTTCATTTTATAATAATTCTTTTGGTTGTATGTATCAAAGAAAAGTTTGCAATACATTTTAACAATCAAATTGTTTGGTGTACATATGACACTAATGATGCAAGGGCAATCATCTGTTCCATGAGTACATACATCGACACTGGTCATACTTGGCAACCCTTATGGGGTATTTTGATTTCAATTTTAAAAATTATATATGAAATCATAAATTATTTAACTTAAGTTTTAAATTTATAATTGAATCACATATATGTTTCAAATATTCATGTTGGTTTAGGTCAGTCAATCGACATCCATGTCGATTCCTCCTGAGGGATTGTCAAGCACTCCTCCACTATCGTGCGTCATAGATCAGGGGCAGGTACATTCATATTGTAAATTTGTTTAAAGTTTACATTACTATAGTTACAATTTTATGAGTTTTGAATTCAGTAGATATATGAAACACATGCATGTACACTTGTAAATATTATAAGCATTAAATGTCTATGTACATGTATGTCTAGGTTGATACCACAATAAGAATGGGCATTGGGAAAACATTTGATATTGCAGTTACTCATGAGGCCACTGATTTCCAGGTTGTTTACAAAACTTTCTACACAAAATGTGCAAACTTGAATATATATGTATATATTAACCTAATTCAATTGTACATGCTTTGATTTTGATCTTGTAGGACTTTGTTAGTGCAACTTTCAGCCCTGACCCAGACATAGTTATACCACCAAGAGGACATGTAGAGCAGGTTTCAGATCAAATGGTAATTTAATTTAATTATTATATTTAAAGTGAATTATAAAGTTTAAATTGAATATATACATAATATGATATTTTCACATATTCTTTTTCTTTTATAGCATGAGACACGTCTTGTAGTGGAGCATGTACAGAAAGGTCCTGGAGAAGAGCCTAGTGCACAACCTCATAATACGGTACAATTAAAATATGATAAATTCTAAATTAAATTGAATTAAAAAAATTTAATTGTAGAGTTGTACATCTAATTTCGAATTTCTTTGTCTTGTTTATGTAGATTGATTTAGAGAATTTAGAGGTTTCTTCAGGCGCACTAGAGCATCTAGATGTAGATATGATGGTAATTTAATTTTATGATGGATTATAAATTAAATTGTCATTAAATCATTTTTTATTGTCTTACATCTAATTTCATCTTTCTCTTATGTACAAAGTGTTTCAGGTCATCCACATAGTTCGCATGGTGTGAAGAGGTCTCTTGATTATAGAGACAGTACATGACCTAGAAAAATGTGATTTTATGTGTTATATTTGTTTATTTCATGGACTATATTTCTTGTTTATCATGTACTATGTTGGACTTTATTTCATGTGTGCTTAATATATTGGTTTCATGCACTTAATATGTTACATAAATTATGGACTTTATTATTGTTTGAAATTTTAATTTACACATGTACATTTATGCATTTTATGTTCATAGTCAAGACATTAATATAAGACATTAATGTGAAATTTAGTGATCTCATACATGGATTAATATAGGACATTTTAATATTTACAATAATCAGTCAATAAATCATAGTTTACAAACAAAAGCAATCTATTTATATACCAGAAATTTAGGGTCTAAACCTAAATTGCGTTAAAATATGGGTCAAGTGCACATGGATCTTATGCTTAAAATGTGCAGATGCACTTCCAAAATCTACATAAGTTATTATTTTAATATTATTTGGAAATAATCATGTGAATGTAAATTCTTTGGATTATTGCATATTTAGATTAATATCAAGTTGGTAATGAAAGTCTTTAACATGTCAAATTTAACTATAGGAAAAATTGAGAACATTTCAAAAAGGAAAAAAACAATTATAAAATCAAAATAATCTTCAACTATAATAATGATTGCTCAAAATACACATGAATTAACACTGTAAATGAATAGTAGAAATTTTCCAACATAAAAAATCTTCAATACTTTTAAAAAAATTAAAAATTGACTTTGTTAGGATTGGGGTTCAATCAAAATTCTAAGATAAAGCTTGGAGTAATGGTTAGCATAGGGTTAGATCAAGGTTAGATTTAGGGTTAGGGTTCAAAAGGGTTCAATTAGGATTAGAATTCAATTAAGATTAAGGTTACTTTAAGATTAGGATTAAGGTTAGGGTTATAGGATAAAGCTTTGGGTAAAGGTTAGGATTAGGACACAACTAGAGTTAGGGTTAGGTTTCAATTAGGGTTAGATACAACAAGGCTTAGGGATAGGATTAATTTTAGGACATGGTAAGGGTTCAATAAGGGTTGGGTTCTAATAACAGTTAGGGTTAGGGTTCAATTAGTATTACAGTTAGAATCAGGGTTCAATTCTAACTCTAATTAAAATTATAATCCTAACCATAACAATACCATAGAAGATTAGAGAATAAAAGCATTAATAAATACTATAAATAATAGTTCATCTAACACTAATTTATAAGTTGTCAAAACAAATAATGACATCTTAAGGGGGTGTCTAAAGGGGTCATAATAGAACGTCTTAAGGGGATGTCTTAAGGGGTTATAATATGTCTTAAGGGGATGTCTAAAGGGGTCATATTAGAATGTGTTAATTAAGGGGATGTCTTAAGGGGTCTTAAGGGGATGTCTAAAGGGTCATAATAGAACATGTTAATTAAGGGGATGTCTAAAAGGGTCATAATAGAATGTCTTAAGGGGTTATAATATGTCTTAAGGGGATGTCTAAAGGGGTCATAATAGAACGTGTTAATTAAGGGGATGTCTAAAGGGGTCATAATAGAACATGTTAATTAAGGGATGTCTAAAAGGGTCATAATAGAGCGTCTTAAGGGGATGTCTTAAGGGGTCATAATAGAACATGTTAATTAAGGGGATGTCTAAAGGGTCATAATAATAGAATGTCTTAAGGGGATGTATTAAGGGGTCATCATACTAAATATATAAAATATTGATTTGATACATAGAAGTACATAGAGTATGTTTAATTTTGTAAGTATGTATGTACATATATGTCATCTCAAAATGATGTTTACAAAATTTGGATATGCCATCTCAAGAACATCTCAAACTTGTGCTAGAATGTAGTAGGTCTTCACACCACCTGATATCAAAATGGTACAAGCAATATCAATGAAATCATCAAAACATACATATTTTAATTTATATAAAACCATCTATATGTACAGAACTCAAGTACCTATATTTAAAAGTATTCCACACATGTTTATAGGTTGAATCAAGTCATTTTATGTGTTTCATAGTCTTTGAATGTAGGTAGACCATTCTTTCTTCTCAAGTATATTCGTAGCCAAGTGCCAACAACCACCACCGATCCTATTGGAAAACATGTTCAAAAACCATCATCAAATAACTTCTCAAAATTTACTTAAGGGGATCAAAGACTTGTCCTAAAAATTTGCTTAAGGAGGTGTCTTAAGGGGATCACTGTACCTGTTAGATAATGAAAGCCATCATCATCTTCTCGAGGTGTTAAGAACTTATGTTTAGTTTCCACACAACGAGCCAACCAATATTCTATTTTCTCTTTATTCCCCTCAGGTGCAATAACTGCATACACATGTCCTGCCAACAAAATTCGATTTAATAACTTGTGCATATCCATATAACTAATTTAGTATTAAAAAATAACTTAATAAAGCAAAATAAAATGAAATAAATTAAATTAAAATTACCTTCTTGTACAAGGTCTGAAACACTATCATAATCTTCAAAATGCAAACAATTGATCATTTTCTTCAATAGTTCTTTCATATTGATTATGTGCTTCTACAGTGTCAATGATCTTTGCTCCCCTTCAACCCATTCTGTATTTTTCACAAGCTTCCCAATCTCGAGATACAAAATGGCAAAAACATGCAAGCTCCCTTGTCCAAATAGTCCATGTGCTTGCTGTTGCACTCCTAAATGAATGCCATTTAGTAGATCCACTAATTGTCTCACAATCAACTCTAGATACAATGTTCTCTTCTTCCACCAACCAAAGAATCGATGAACTGTAGAGTAATCACTCGAACCAGGTGCAGATAATCTTCTTTACACCAATCCACAATTTCATGTGCATTTTTAAATTTTACTAAATCCTCGAATTTTAATTATTCTCTAGCAAGAATTATTTTGACACATGCACCAGCTCCATCATGTTCTCCTTTACCATGCCCAGCTTCAAAACTCCACATATGTTGGACATTAAGTTCCTTGTGAACCCTACTTAACCAATAGAACATTCCAACCTTTTTAAACTGCCCCGTACAATTATCTGACCATATGAGGTGTTCATATGGATTCCTCTTTCTCTTAAATTTCTATAAAATATACTAAAACAATATTGAACAAACTTTGATGAGTGTAACCGATTGTCACTCAAATAAAAATGATACTCCCTCAAAACTTTTCTATCACCCTCAGTGCTATCATCTGCATTTCTATAAAAATATGGACAAACATAGCTACTTGCACTGAATTATAATATTGAGATTGAATTTCCTCTTGCGGAGTGAGAGTATAATTCTCCGCAAAATCAACCACTGAAAGTATAGTACCAATTGGAAATGTGTTTCTACATGCGCGAAATTGGCCATCAAGCCATCGAGCATGTTTAGAGTGCATAACATATTTTGGTACAATTTTATTATTAAATTCACTCATAAATGCATGCACACTAACTTTTTCTGTAACTAAATCACAACGCTTTCCTATTTTTCCATCTTTTAAAGAATAGTGAACATTCCTAAATCTTTTGGACGTCTACTAATTGTTGTCCAAAATCATGATCAACACTTTCATGCAAACAAATTCTTAAAAATGAAAGATTTCCACAGTTAATGCATTGTCCAGAAATACAAGAACTTAAATAAAATAATTTATCATTAGATTTTTCACAAAACAAACCTGAAATAAACTCTCTTATTGCTTTAGGTGGCATATCAATACCACAATCTTGTATAATCATGTTAGAATGCAAGGTACAACGTATATATCGAAAAACATCATAAAAATAATGAAATTGAATATGTATTTTACAAGAAGATATTCATTGATTATTAATTTTTACATACCAGGGTTTACATTTTTCAAAAGACCTTTGACTTATTTTAATATTACTAGGTAACACTGAATCGCTACAAAATTTTCTAGAAAATTCAGTTTGTGTTGTATCTAATAGGTGTTTTGGGTGAGGATTGTGAACTTTGGACCCCACCCTTAATTTTAAAACATCTCTAGCATTAGATGAAACCCTAGTATTATCATTCCAATATTTTTCGATCAAAGATTTAATTTCAACATTCAATTTTATATCAGACCTCGATAGTCGTCCACTGAAACTCCAACATTGATTGATAGGATCATTTTCTATACTTTTTGCCACTCTTAGTAATGTTTTAGGATGCATTTTTAAAAATTCACTAATATTGCTTACCATTCTTTTATTCAAAGTTGTTTTATTAACTCTAGTAGTAGTTATAGCTCTTCTTGCTGCGTTTTTATCTTTAGATCGACTATTTTTCCCAATAGATTGAATGGCACTAGCAACAGTAGACATAGCATGTTTTAGTGATTGATCTTTTCTTTTTGGTTTAACATAAAATCCTAACCTTTTCATTACTTTCCTCATTTTTTGCATTCTCATCAATTGCATCATTAGTTGACATTGAAATGCAATTTTTTTACTATAAAAGAATTTGGTGTATATTCTATTCACATGTGTTCTTATTTGCCTCCAAAAAATTTGACCAGGAAGATTATTTAAACACCACTTCCAATTTTTAAAAAAGTATTTTCGTTAAATTCAACATCACATTCTAGATTTTCATCTTCATCTTCATTGTCATTTACATTTTCATCTTCATTTTCATCAACAAAATGGTTTTCATTTTCATTTTCATTTTCATTTTCATCAACAAAACGATTTTGATTTTAATTTTCATCTTCATTTTCATCAACAAAACGGTTCTCATTTTCATTTTCATCAACAAAACGGTTTTCATTTTCATTTTCATCAATAAAACGGTTTTCACTTTCATTTTCATCAACAAAATGGTTTTCATTTTCATTTTCATCTTCATTTTCATCAACAAAACGGTTTTCATTTTCATTTTCATTTTCATTTTCATCAAAAATATAGGTTTTGTTTTCATTTTCAAGAAAATGATCATTTTGATTTTCATTTGCAACAAAAGATTTTTCTTTTTTGTTTTCAACAAATTCTATAAAAGTTTTATCTCTCTGAATATAGTCAACGTCAACATCATTAATTCCAGCATCTTGTAAAACTTCTACATACAAATTTACCATTTCACTAACATGTGGATTTGAAGACGTACCTGGATTTGTGCACATTGAAACATTCTCCTTAACATTCAAAGAGGGATTTGAAGACATAGTAGAACTTGTTTGTATAATCATATTCTTCTCCAAATTGATTCCTTGCAAATTAGCTTCATCTACAACTATGGTATCTTCAATAGTTGTTGAATTGGTTGCTCCACCATCGTTCATTGATTTCATTCTCATTCTTCTTTCTCTTTGTCTTTGTCTCTCTTTTTCTCTATTTGCTTCAACTTCTTGAGGAGTCAATGTCTTTCTTCTCTTATTACGAGCTTTATATCCCATAATTATAAAATTCTCAAGCACAAATGAATGTTAATAGTGAAATACTTCAAAATATTCAATTCAAATTGGAAGTTGAATACCTATTAGGACAAAATTCTTCCTCTTGTGTTCCCCAAAACAAGTAGAAAACTACCACAATTCCACTTTAAAAATTGTTTTCTTCATGCTTCTTTTGAAAAATTCAATCCATATTGCAAATTGAAACCTTTTGTTTCTCCAAACAAGCACAAAAATAACACAATTTCACTTCAAAAATGGTGTAGATGATGCTCACTTTGATAAAATCAACCAAAAATCAAATTCACCACCTGTAAATACAATAACTTATGAAAAATAATTCATTTTTAGTGCTCTTGGCCGTACATATGAAGTTGCAAAGTTGCAGACTTCATAGTAATTTTGCACAGTGTATTTAAATAAAATAAACGGGATCCCGCTTACTATAAAACGGGATCCTGATTATAAAATAGGATCCCGTTTATTAAATAAGCGGGATCCCGCTCTATAATCGGGATCTCGTTCACCGACATTGAATGTTGGAGCCGTTGTAAAGGTAACGAGATCCCGTTTATGAAACGGGATCCCGTTCCATTTGCAACGGTCCAAATACTATCGGATGGGAACATGATCCCGATTATAATACGAGATCTCGTTTATTAATAAACAGGATCCCGTTTTATAATCGGGATCCCATTTTTTTAAATTTGAATTTTGTTTTGCATCGTGGTCGAGTTTTTTCCAAGGTTTTTGGTTCAGAAAAAGCATTGGAAGTCTGAACCTAGGCCTTCAACCTGGTTTGACCTAAAAGTTGAAGGCCCTAACAATGTCAAAGAAAAATACCGACTTTGGACATATGGCTGACGACCTTTTTTGCAGAATTTTCTGACGAAATTAAAACCCATTTTAGATGAAACAATGTAGATTCTAAATATGTAATTTTTTTTGCAATTGAATTATTTTTTCTATTTTTCAATTAATTTCTAATAAAATTGGTCCATAAACTTTAAATATCAGAGTTTTTTACTATTTTAATAACTTTTGATCAACATAACATTTTGACAAATGGATTGCATGAGAACAAACTTTAGACAATTCTTTTCAATTTGAAAAAAAAAATCAGAAAATGATAAGTTTAGGTCATCTTATGCATGTCGTACATGACGATTTTTCAAAATGACAAATCTGCCTAATAAAAATTTAACAAAAAAAAAAATTCAATAAAAAATTACAAAAAAATATCAAGAACAAGCTTTAGTGAGTCATAAAAATTTTCCCAAAAGGATTTTGAAAAATATTATAAATTAAGTCAAAATATGGATGTCATACACGTGCATGGTATGGTAAAAAAAAATGACTTTTAAATAGTGGTTTTTAGAAATGCCTATTAAAACTCAATTTGTATAATCTGGGTATTGAAATAAATTACATATTTGGAAACTAGACTCCGAGCACTACATTTTATGATTAGTGACCTTTTTAAAGATTTCATCTCTAAGTGCTTCAAATTTTAAGGTCAAATGTGTCAAATGCTTAAAATCAGGGAAAACACTTCCACTTTTTGGCCAAAAAGTGGACTCAACTTCTTGCACACACCCAACATTATTGGTGCTATAGGTGGGGCTATGTTGGTTTCACCAGAAGGAGATAAATACTTTTCAGCTTGCAGGTTTTCTTTTAGCTGTTTGAATAATATAGTTGAGTATGAAGCGTTGGTGCATGACCTTGAATGGGCCCGCAAACGAGGTATTAAATGCTTGCAAGTTTATGGTGATTCAAAACTAATTGTAAATTAGATTAGAAATTTAAATGCTGCCAAGAATGATTTTCTTAAGAAATATAAGCATTGTGTATGGGATTTGATGGAGGATTTTGATGCTTTTAATATTGTTTCGATTCCTAGAAACGATAATAAGCATGCTAATAGGATTGCTGCCATAGGAGCCCAGTTTGACATTCCCAATGAAATTCACAAAGTAGAGGCACATCAATATGTAAAAATAGTGGTCAGACCTTCTATACTTGACAATAATGTGAGCTGACTAGTTTTTGATAGCGATGAACAAATTGTAAATTTCTTGATTGTTGAAGTTGAGTTTGTAGATGGAAACCAGCAGAAATGGCAGCAACAATATGACAACCAGATTGTGCAGTTGAAGACCAAAAAGCTACCAAAAAGATTGGTGACCTTGGAATCTGTGTTCAACTCAGATGACCAAGTGCATAAAGACAAGTGCAACCTGACTGTTAAAGAAGAACATTATGCAACCATTGAAAACTTCAAGGGCAAGCTTCTCAAGCTGGGAAAGGTATGTAGTAAGGACGAACAAAAATCATTTATTTTATTATGTCAGAAATTTAGTGATGTTTTTGCTTGGGAGTACAAGGACTTGGGAGGATTTAACCCAAAACTAGCCCAACATACTATCAAATTAGAACCTAGTGCAAAAGCAGTAAGGCAGAAACACAGA
Organism: Sequoia sempervirens; assembly: GCA_007258455.2. NCBI lineage: Eukaryota > Viridiplantae > Streptophyta > Pinopsida > Cupressales > Cupressaceae > Sequoia > Sequoia sempervirens. The sequence goes on along the minus strand of VDFB02000015.1, from coordinate 217,445,636 downwards.
CCACTTAACCCCAAATTAGAATATCTTATGAAGGATGAACTGAATAAATTAGTTGAGATTGGTATTATTTTTCCTATCAAACACACCTCTTGGGTGTAAAATTTAATGCCACTCAAGAATAAAAGTGGGGAAATCAAATTATGTGTCAATTTTTGAGATTTAAATAAAGCATCATTGAAAGACCATTACCCACTCCCTTCCATGGAGCAAATTCTGCAGGTAGTTTCTGGTTCTGACAGATTTTCTTTGCTAGATAGTTAATTAGGTTACAACTAGATTCTAGTTAAGCAGGAAGATCAATTCAAGACAACATTTACAACCAAGTGGGGTGCAATGGCCTACAATAAGATGCCTTTCAGCTTATCCAACGCTAGAGCAACCTTTCAGCGAGCGATGGATATGGCAATTCACGACCTTATGAACAAGTTTGTTATGGTATATTTAAATGATATTACTATTTTTTTAGAAATTCTAATGAACATCTTGATCATTTAGAGCAGATTTTTCAGAGATGCAGAGAGTTTGGAGTGTCTCTCAATCTGAAGAAGTGTATATTTTCAGTGCACGAATGCAAACTACTTGGACACATTGTTTCAAAGCAAGGTATTTCTATAGATCCTAAAAGAGTCCCTACAATTCTTGAATCGCCATTACCAGCTCATAAGAAAGGCTTGCAAAGCTTTCTTGGAAGAATAAATTTCGTAAGGAGGTTCATACCAAATATTGCAACTTTGCTGCAACCTCTCACTTCTATGCTTAAAAATAATATGCCTTTCAGTTGGACCAAGGAAGGTAAGAGAAGCTTTGAGTAGATTAAAGAAGCCCTTGTAGCTGATCTTACTCTCATTAATCTAAATTTTGACAAAGACTTCATTCTGTATGCTTTTGGAGGAGTAGATATAGTTTTAGCTATGTTATGCCAGCAAAATGAGGAAGGCTTGGAGCAGCCTGTAGCATTTTTCAGCCAAGTGATGCATAATTACGAGGTGAAGTATTCTTTTGTTGAGAAGCATATTTTTTATGCTGTGAGAAGTTTAAAAAAATTTAGGCATATGTTGTCCAATAGCAAGATCCATTTGCTGATTACTCATTCAACTGTTAAGGATTTCTTACTTAACAAAGATATAAATGATAAGCATGTTGGTTGGATTACCAAAGTAATGGAGTTTGAAGTTGATATAAAAGTAACCAAGCTTGTTAGAGGCAAGGGTTTGTGTGAACAGATTGCTAGAAATGAAGACAACTTAAAAGAAGCAGAAAATATAGACACAGTGCTAAATAATGGTGTTGCAGGTGTTGTTCTAGCGTTTCCTGCTACTTGGTTACAATAGATGATGCATTATTTGCAAATTGGTGAGTGCCTCGAAGGCTTAGACAGAGCGAAAAGAAGGTATTATAGATTAAAAGTCATTCCTTATGCAATCATTGATGGCATTCCTTATAGGAGAGATTTCCAAGGTGTTATACTGAGATGTATTTAGCTCGATCAAGTTGACAAGCTTTTAGCAGAGTTTCATGATGGACATTTAGGAGGTCACTTTGCCACAAGAAAAACACTAAAAATTATGCGAGCTGGTTATTACTGACCAGATCTGTTTAAAGATGCTATTGCCTGGGTCAGAAAATGTGAAAAATGTGCTTTATTTTATGGAAAATAGAGGCTTGCAGCGTTGCCCCTGCATCCGATTCAAGTAGAACAACCCTTTTCCAAGTGGGGCTTAGATTTTATTGGTCCTATCATTCCACCTTCAAGTGTGGGTCACAAGTGGATACTTACTTCCACAGATTATTTTACTAAGTGGACCGAAGCAGTTGCTTTGAAAGAAGTAAATGAGACTTCAATTCTTAACTTCTATCAAGATCTCATATTGAGATTTGGTGTTCCAGACTCAATCATTTCAGACAATGGTTTGGATTTTATTGGTTTGAGGATTTCTGATTGGTCAATTAGCAATAATATTTATTTGAACACGTCTTCTAATTATTATCTGCAGGGTAATGGACAGGAGAAATCTACAAATAAGAATCTGATTCAAATAATCAAGAATATTGTTGAGGATAACTAGCAGACATGGCATGAAAAGCTGAAGTTAGCTCTTTGGGCTGACAGAATAACCCCTAAAAGAGCTACTACTTTTTTGCCTTTTGTTCTAACTTATGGTAAAAAAGCTAAGTTACTTGTTTATGTTGAGTTTCTGACTTTAAGTTATGTTAAGGAACTGGAATTGCTGAAAGAACAACCTCTTGAAGTGAGATTTTCCTAGCTGGTAGAGCTAGAAGAAACCATAAAGGAAGCTTTCAGACAACTTGAAATTCATCAAGCTCAGATGAAGAACTCTTTTGATAAGAGGGAAAGACCACATGAGTTCATTGTTGGAGACCTGGTCTTCAAATGGAATGAATTTAAAAGAAAACCTGGATGACATTCCAAGTTTGATACAATTTGGGAAATGCCTTATGTGATCACGGAGTGCAAGGAACACAATGCGTTCTAACTTTCAAAGTTGATTGGAGAGGTGCTGTCTATCCCAGTTAATGGGATCCACCTCAAACATTGCCTCTGAGATAAGTTCTATCTTATAGATAAGTAGAGTAGTATTGCAAATAAGTGCATTCTGCACATTTACTTTCAATAGTTTGCTTTCCCTAAGCACTACTGCACATATTCTATTGGCCATTAGAGCTTGTTAGTTTTCTTTCAGTTTAGTTTTGTTTTCTTTTGCTACTGTTTGGAGTGTTGCTGTTCAGTTTCTGAGTTTCATGAAGGGGCAGATTTGACTTCGCACCCAATGGAGTGTTTTAAGGAAACTGATCTATGCTTAGTAGGCAAGCATTTAGTGGAAATCACCAAAATGTTACCAATTTTTTGCTACAGCTCAATTGGTGGAGCTGGATTAAACATTGTTATATCTTAAAAAGTGAAATTACAGTTATTTCTTCATTATGCTTAAGTGTTGTTTGCACTTTGTTCATTATTCATCAAGTGATAGTTGTGCATTAAAATGAGGAAAAATTTTTTAGAAGTTGCTATTCAATATTTTACAATCAAATGGAGTATAGGATTGAGCATACAATAATAAAGCATTTTAGATTGCTTTCATTTATTTCATGAATAATTCTTATTTATAGAGCTTCATTTGATTGTGAGAATTCAAATGATAATACAACATTGCATTGAGACGCATTTTCTTTTCAAAATGAAAAGCATAGGATTGAAATCAAATACCCACACAAGCCGTGGATGTGATTGTCACAGTGCATCACTAGTATCACACTACACTATGGAAGATGCATTAAAAGAAGAAATCACATAAGTAACAACATAATCATCATTGCCTGACTAATTGATGGTCGATGCTAAAGTGGTGCATCTTTTGTCTTTTCCAAGCTCTGTTGACCTCTAGGAAGGAAGAGAGGGATGTTAGAGGCTCTGACTATGAAGATACCTATATGAACCACCAACAATAATGCAATATGCTACTAATCATACAATGGAACAATCAAGAAGAGTGCAGAGGCATGAGCTGAAGGAGAAACATCAACATGATCATGATATATTATTTTTTTATGCTAACTTTGTTTGTTTCTTTGTGTAGGTATAGGGAAAATCATGAAGCTAATTATTGTTTGAAGACCAAACATGTGGAGGAAAATAGGCTCCCACAAGGGTAGCACTCAACATGCTACCCTTATTCATTCCAAGTGGGCCGAGATAGTAATTGCATCATCATATTCATCAAGAAAAGAAATGATATACAATTGAAAGAGTAAAGCAGAGTTATCCATCAAGCTATTAAACCAACTGTGCATTCATAACAATCATGTAAATGCTTTCTGAAAGCTATAGGTGAACAATGGGTTTAATCCGCTCAATCATTTAACTAAATACATTTGTCTCAAGCATTGCTATTTGGTTTTTGTTTTTTTTCCACAATATTGTTTGTTCGTCATGTTCATAATGTCATGCAAGGTTCAATTCAATAGTTTTCTTTCTCACAATCAAGCATAGTGAACAGGCATACATAATGCCTTAATGAAGAGAGTTGTTTCAGATTTTCATCTTAGAAGAGAGCAGATTCACAGAACAGTTATTAAATGGAGCATAAAAATGCATGAAGAGTTCCAGATAAAATAGTGACAACATCTAATCAATACATAAATAGTTTAGTCATTCAGTATGTGGTGAATCAATCAACTTGCTTGTAGGTACATAATACATTGTTCAACAAGTAAAAGATTGCTTCCAGAATGAACAGAAGATGATAAAGCATGAGAGAAAGTGTTAACTGGCTGTAAGAGGAAATGCAGTCCATAGAGCTGTAGTATTTTAAGCAAAATCTTTGCATAAATTCAAAACAAGATCAAGATTCCAACTAGTCTACAGTCTTAGTCAAAAGCATTTTGTGTGTAAGGAAGAAACAACATGGAGATGACAATTGAAAATACAAACAAAAGATACATTTTCAAGATCTCATGAACCTATGTGAGGGTTTTCAATAGTTGTACATATAGAGGTACATTTTCTTCACGAAAAGAAAATATAGATATATGAAAAAGACTCTACAAAATGTAATCAAAGTGTAGATATATGAAGGATTCTAGAAAACTTTCAGTTTTATCACATTACATGGTGTACCCGTGCAAAGGAATAGTACAAATTTCTCTAAGTTTCCAAATACCCATATACTGAAAATTGAAGAATTCAAATGCCAAAAGAAGTCCAGATTTTATATAGTTATCAAAACATGTAGGTTTTGTTTATTTCTCATACACCCACATTGGGGTTTTGAACAGAAAGCACGACTTTTACAAATTTTAGTCATCTATGAAGGATTTTACAAGGAAACCACAAATATTTCAAAAGGAAAGCAATAGTCTAACGAATGCCCAGGTTTAGTTTTGCAACTAAAAGTGCAAAGTATGTAAAAATCAACGTGGGTCGAGCCAGTTTTACATGAATATCAAAACACATATTTTTTTTCCATTTCCAAGTTACCCATATGGAGATTTCTACAAATAATGAAAAATAGATTCTTTCTATTATCACCCATGTCGGGGTTTTTATAAAGAAATGCAAAAGAAGATAATGAAAAGACATGGGTTGAACTTCTGAATAGAGAATACAAATTTTTTTCAATTCTCATGCTATCCATGTAGGGGTTCACTCAAAATGTGAAAGAAGAAAGAAATTCCTATTTTGGGTCGAGCCCAAAAGCTTCAATAAGCTCTTTTAGAATACACACGGTGCAGCCTAAGTATGGCCACAAAATTATACATAAAAGAAAAGCTTTCTCAAGGTTTATGTAGAGAGAAATATATGCTTAGAATGAAACTTACCACTAAATTCCTATAGGAGAATATGTAATCTGCACCCAAAGATTTGGTAGAGCTTTCGAAATCCAAACAAAACCAAGACACGAGCTCTCATGTATGGCAGCTAGTGGATACAAAGAGCACAAAAATAACAAAATAACAAGCATCAAAGATTATAAAAGTAACAGAAACTATGTTGCAGTCGCAACCACAAGACCAGAAAGCTCAAGTTAAAGCCATAAAAGCTATAAATAATAGCTCACCTTGTGTGTGTAGTGAAGAACAATAACCCTTGAAAAATATCTCTCATAGAGCTTCTAGACAAAAGCCCGAGCTCATACAGGACAGAAAAGAAGAACAAAGTCATAAGAATGCAAAGAGAAATCAGAGACCAAGTATCTACAGGCCGTGCCCTTGAAGGCCATTCTTGCTTTTCAAATGAAGTGGAAAAGCCCCAATATATCATAAATCAAGCTTACCCAGTGTAGGATTCAACCATCTGAAGACAAGAGTGAAGATTCTAAGCATGCGGGCTATAGACTGAGCTTGCTCATGGCGACACCATCCTTTCAAGCAGAGCTATTTTCTTTAGAAGTGATGATTGAAAATGACATGATTTTAGGGTTTGACTTGTTTTGTCTCTTTCCTTAACTCGAATTTAGGTCGAACATTATGATTCTCCTGAATATTCACATTTGACAATACAATAGTGGAGAGATTCAAATTTAAGAGTTTTTCCATTTTAATCAAACTTAAATCAATGCCCTAGGTCAAGTTGTCCCTTAATCTTCATGTGGTTATACTTATCTAAGTCTTTAGGCATCAAATATTTTGTGAGTCTAGGCTTAGGTAAGGTATCTTTGATTTCCTGCCTTGGATTATTTGTGGCATGATCATGCCTTAGTGAAATTAGAGATTGATGGATATCCTGAGTTTCAATTGATTTTGAGAGTAATTGTTTTAAATTGTAAATGAAACTTAGGGATTTTTATTTTCAATTGATTTTTGAGAAATTAATTAGAGTATTGAGAGAACAATATTGCCTAATATGTTTTATGATTTTTGAGGAAAATCAAGCATTGTATTGGAGAAATAACGTAGTTCTTTTTGCAAAAGATTTAGCAATCTTTAATTGCAAAAATAAAACAATTGTAAAATATGAAAACCTTGTAAAGCAAAAGCATAAAGCAATACTTATAAATTGTTTTATGATTTCTTGCTATTTTTAGAATATTGGTATTCACTTTTTTCTCTTGGTCAGATTTGAGTTTCATCTTGGAGAGATAAGGTGTTTTTCTGGCTTTTAAAGCATATTTAGCCTATTTTTAGAGGCTTTTCAATATGATCATGGAAACAATATGTTTTTTTTGCTTTTATGCAGATTTTTGAGACAGTTTGAAGCTTTTTTCCTTGAGCTTCTTTGTGAGCTCGGATTAGGGTTTCTTGAGAGTTATATTTTGAAGAAACTTAGTTTTCTTCCTTCTTCAAAGCTTAGATCACAGTTTCTTGCTCTCAACATTTTGATCTTGTAAACTCAGTTGTACTCAGTTAAGACAGGAACACTCTTTCAGTTTTAATAAGGCAGCAAAATTCTCCTTCTCATTTCTGTCTCATTTTATAATAGCAATTTGATGTCCTTGTGGTTCAAATCAGAACCCTTTTATGTCTTTCTATTGTAAGTTGTGTTTCAAAATTGCATAGTTTCAGGTTGTTTGTTGTATTTTGTCCAGAAATATTCATACAAATTACTGATGGAAGTATGTGCCAATGGGATTGTGAGATCTATTGTGATAGGAAAGCTATTATGGGTGTTAGTGTTTGAATCTCATAACTTCCAGTGAAATACCAGTTAGATTTATATTTTAATTTCAGTTCATCCTTCTAACTCTTTACCTAAAAATACTTAGAAGAGGATCAAACATTCAGAGAACCAACTCGCTCTAGAGATTCCTTCTTCGTTTAGATCACCCACATATGAAGAAGGTTTCCATCTGTCACTAGATTACTGAATCTTGTATTTAGTAGGGTGCAAATCTAATTGATAACACCACCCGTTGCTCGCATTTAGTGTGTTTAAACTCAAGGAGTCTATTAGAGGGGTTTTTTATCATCAAGATTGGTATCAATCCAAACATTGTAAAAATGCCATCTTATGATCTTAGAAGATGCTATAATTTACTGATATTATTTCCTATTTGTTTACAATTTTTAATGATTGTGCTCTCTAGCATTTTCTTGGTAGCAGTGGAATTCCCACCCAAACCATGCCAGTCTCTCCATATCATGTTAGGTTGAATGCTAGAGCCCATGGATTTTTGAAAAGACCAGCCTTGTTGAAGAGCTAGTGGCTTCCTTGGAAGCCTTGGAAGCTTGTCTGCTTCTCAAGTCTTGACAAAAAAAGGCCATAAAATAGTCATTTTGCATTATGACTGTTAATATATCCTGGGTAAAAGTACAAAGTTGTGTCACACTTTATAAAGGAAATGACCAACACTCATCCAAATTTTAAACTTTAATCACTGAAATGTGGCATATATGTTGTGAATTTTGAAATGATGTAAACTAGTAAAATATGTATTTTTAAATATATTTTATGTTTGTATTTTTTTAAAAAATAAAAAAATTATTTTAAACTAGTTTTAAGTAAATTAACACTATAATTTAGTTGTTGATAAAATGCTAAAAAATGAAGTTGCACAGGATGTCAAATTTTTTATAGTAATTTTTTTTTCTATTCAAATTTTTGTGTGTATTTATAACTTGAAACTTTAGTGCATGGATATATTTTTTTTCAATTTCGATAAATATATATTTTTAAATAAATATTAAAATGTGCATAAAAAAAAAGTTGCTTCTTCAACTTTCATGTTAAATATTTATCTAAAATGAAACAAAAAATATACCATCTTGAAATAGATTCTTTTATCTAGTGCATCATATTTTTTTCAATTTTTTTTAATAACTTTTAGTATTTTTCCTTAGTCTGGTAATCAACCTAATATTTTGTGTTGATAACCTACTTTTAATAAAAATAAAATATATAATGTAAATGATAATTAAATTATTAAAATAAATATATTTTTGAAAACTACACTTATGAATCTACAAAAGAGTATTTTTTATATTTAAAAAAAAAGTTATTTACATTAGTCAGATTTATTGAAACTTCAAATTTTTCAAATATTTTTATTTTTTTGGTAAATTAGACTCAAAGTGGTGCTTCATATATTTTTAGCCAACAATTTTAGTTGACAAAGTTGTGGAAGTATCTAATTTAGCTAGAATGAATCTTACTAGATTATATGTTTGATCAAAATTGATTTTTAGTTAGAAATACTTAAATTAAGTTGTGTCAATAAGTTGCCTGAAAGTGTGACACAACTTTGTGGTTTTACCCTCCTAAGGACTTCTAGGAATTGTGTACCGAGGCTTATAAAGGTATGGTATTTGGATGGGATCATATGAGCCTATTGATCGAGGCCAATACTTGTAGAAAATACAAATATTCTTCCAAGAGGAAAGATGTAGTAGTGGGGAGAACCATTTTAAACAATCATTTTCCTTTTTGGAAGAAAAATATGGTTTAATTATGGACTTTTGGCCATGCTAGTAAACAAATATCAACAAATTATTCTTTGAGTAATGCAAGGGAATTTTTTGTTGTATCAGCTGGAAGAATTGGTAACCTTTCTGATGGGGATGACATGTATTGAGTTGTCAGTAGAGAAGCTACTAGTTTCTAGACTAATTAATGAGAAACAAGTAGTGAGATGACTATAGAGAAGAGGAGAGCATTAGATTTGTCTATTTACCCACACAAAAGAGAGGCAAGTTAGCCAAACCTCCATTCCTCATTGTCGTCTTAGTTTGTGAATCAACTATCTGCTCCAAATTTCAATTTTATTAATATTAAACAATATACTTTCAATTCGAATTGCACCAAGAATGGTTGATCATAGTCTTCATTTTTAAATGATAAGTTTTCTTTATAGAAGTTTGATACTAGCAAAAAAGACATAATTTCCAAAAATATTAGGCTATGAGAAGTTGTTCTTTTAATTCCTTGTATTATCCAATGAATATATATTGGGTACTTGAGGTTGTGCTTCTAATCATAGTTGAAAAACTTGCTAAGCCAAAAAAAACTCGACTCGTAAAAAACTTGGCAAAAACTCGACAACTTAAAAAATTGCCTCAATTTAATTAAAAATGTATTTTTTTGCGAAATTCAATGATAAGGTGCATCCAATGGGTCAATTAATGAGTATATAAAAGAAACGAGTTGAGTCCAGTTGTATTTGATTGATTTGAAAGAAAATTGGGTACAAAATGGCATCCTCATGTGGAATGCGTTGATGCTGATAATCTAAAACAAAATGAAAATAGAAAATTATTTTTGTAAAGTTGAAAGTAAATATTACATTAATATAGTTTACAAATTTACATCTTTCTCTTTCCCATGTCTAGTGAAATAGGGGAGAGGTAGAACTAGATGATATTATAGATGAAGACTTGTAGGAAAACTTGAAAACTTGGACTTGAAGAGTACCTAGAAAATCAAATGAATTCAATGGGAGTTTGAGGGAAATGCCCCCAATGGGGTCAAGGGGTAGTGCCCCCATGGGTTCTATGGGTAGTGTCCTGAACGGGGTCAAGAGACAACGTTCCTCATGGGGGTCTACGGGAAATGCTCCTAGTGGGGTTGAGGGGCAGTGCCCCTCGTGGGGTCTGGGGGAAATGCTAGCAAGGTCAAGGGGCAACACCCCTTATGGAGTCTGTGGGCAACACTCCCAGCAGGTCGAGGGGCAACACCTCTTGCGGGGTTTGAGGGCAGTGCTCAAATTAAGACCTCCAAAACCACACAAACCTTCATTGTGTACATCATTTTGCATTAACAAAAATCCCAAATTAAGACCATCAAAGCCACAAAAAAACCTTCATGGAACACATCATTTTTCTTAGCAAAAAATAAATTGAAATTTCCTTTATTTCAGCTGTGGGTTTCTTTTTGTTGAGTAGCCAAGTTTTTTTTTTAAAACTCTCTGAGTTTTTCTAGAAACCTCTTTGAATTTTTTTTAAAAACTCACCAAATACTCGGCAATTTTTCTGGTGAGTAAATGGTCCAAATACTTGCCAGGGAAAAAAACTCGCCAAATTTTTGGTGAGTGTTTTTCTCTATGCTTCTAATAATGTCAATTGTATGTATGCTTGATTGATTTTGATATTTTGAATATATGAGTTTTAAGTTTCTCTTTATTCATGCTTAATTGATTTTGATATACTTTCTAATATATGATATTTTTAAGGTTTGATTTTTTTTTATAGGCTGCTTGTAGTGGAAGCATCTCCAAATATTTTTTTTACAGTTCCAAAGATGTTTTTTGGTAAGAAGTTTGTTGAATACCTACCTGTATTTGCAGCATGCATTTTTAGAGGACTTGGAATGTATGTAATTACCTAGTTAGCTTTTGAAGATGTATCTAATTGTCCTCTCTCCAAGCTGCTTGACATATCTCAGCATTTGAAGACTGCGAGCGAGGTTAAAGCAACAATTATTACAAGCCAAAGTCATGAAAAAGGTCGTCTTTGAGCTATTTCTTCTAACATTTCATGTTTTAAAGGCAGTTTGTTGCATGATTCCAATTCTTGTTCTACAACAACTTATTCAACCTTAAATTAATACATGACAGTGACATAATGAAAATATAATTCGAGACCACCGCTTATCATTACACATGATAAACAAGTATTTGGTTCATACAGTGAAATTGTTAATGTTTGGTAGCTTCAGAAGATATTTTCCCCTTAATAAAATGATTTCCAAGGCAGGTCGACCTTGATGCACATATAATATTTTATATTTTGTATTCTCTAAGGGGGGTGACCTAGTGAAGAGGTCACCTATCCTTGTATATAAGTAAGGTGAAGATCTTTTACTTAATCATCAACTAATCATTCTTCTCTTCTGCATTTCACACCTCTAGCAATAGTTCATTCATAGCAGCATCAAATCCAATTTATGTAAGAAGTGGTATCATCTACAAAACTTGAGGTTCGCTTCAAGGAGAAGTGACATTTTTCATTGTATCAAATTCGGCCTTGTGTAAGGCCTATCTTGTAAGCAAATTTTTGCACTTTTATTCTAATATATGAGAGATATATTTTTGCTAGGTTTTTCTCCCTTGAGTAGGAGGGTTTTCCTAGGGTAAACCGCTATGTTCATTGTCTATATGTTGCATTTTTCTTCTTATTACATTTTTGATCCTAAAACTAACATGGTATTAGAGTGGGTTGAAGTAAAGATCTGATTAGATTTGTTTAAGCATGAAGGTGAAATTAACTCATTGTTTATCATCTCAATTGCTACGACAGTGGTGTACATATGAATGGTTTTATAGTGCAATTTATTGGCCATGGTCTGATTGGAATGATTTTGTGGAGTACATTTGAATCATGCAGGTCTTGGACATATTCCTAGACTTACTCATGTTGAATGGGGTGTCATACACAATTATCTTGGTAAGCTATTTCGCTTATCCAAAAGATTCTTTCAAGAGGAAAAGAAGAAATTGGAACAATATCGTGAATCAGTACGAAAGCATTGCAATGAAGTTCAATCTAGAATTCATGAGGGTTTTCCAATAGATTTAGCTCAGCCTTTATCTATACACCAACATGTTATTGCTTGTCATCCAAGAACAAGGGAAGTGCATGATGGCAATATTTTGACTATCAATTGAAATAGATGAAGAGTTCAATTTGTTAGGCTAGAATTGGTAGTTGAATTTTTGATGTTTGGGGCGTCATATTGATGTAACTATAGTATATCAATGGTAGACTTGTTTTCCTATGGAAGTCGACTGTGTAGGGCATCATATTCTAGGTCATAGCCAACAATTGGAGTCTTAGTAGGGTGTTGAGTCGACTTATATTCCTAGAATGTTGAAGGATTGGTTCTTCATCCAACACAATAGGAAGCAAATAGATGTTGATGCAAGATATAGATGAAGAGCTGGAAAGAAGAGCTAAAATAAGTTGAAGAGAAGGCTATATTATTATTAGAAGAGTTAGAATCAATGAATTGGTACGATTTTAGTAGATCTGAATTTTTAAGTGCAAAGATCAGGAAAGAAAAATTGGTGTATTGTGAGGAAGATTAAAAATAAAGAGATAAGTATTTTATACCTTTAAATAATGTTCATGAATTTTATGTAGTTAATAATAACTCATGCATTAACATTGGGAATAATGAATCATGTATGCTTCTAGCATTGGTCTGTATATTTTTTCTTCGGGGTAGTTTGATTCTATGAACTATTATTAATCTCAATAAGATGCTTCTAGGATGGATTGAGGAGAAAAGTTGATGAGAGATTGCATAAGGAATTCAAGGGAGGAAGAGCATAATGCATCTTGTGAGGAAGTCATGCCAGCTAAAGAAATGAACACACTTGGAGACATAGCTTGTAGCATTGAGACTGAGTTGGTGACACATAACTGGGTATGTGTAGGATCATGATGGGCCAAAAAGTGGCAATATGATGGGTATATGGCTGACGTCTTTTTTTAACCCATAATTGATGAAACGAAAAGGGTTTTTAAAGGAGATCCCCAGCTTTCCACCAATATAAATTATGCTTTACTTTGAATTTAATAAATAATTATTATTCATTTTCTATTTGAATTACAACTAAAGTCCTAATTGATAGGCTGATTGAAAAACATCTATAACTTTCAAATGATATCACATTTTTTGAATCCAAAACATGCATCACATTCTATGCTTTGCATACTATAGGATTTAAAAAAAAAATGAATTTCCTAAATTTTGACCAAGTCAAGGTGGTTAGACATATGAGTTATTATATTTTTTTAAAAGTTGTAATAAAAAATTCATAACTAATTTTTTTACTTGAAAAAAAATTACAAAACAATATGCATCACATCAGGACATGATTCCTCTACTTATATCTAAAATCTTATAAAAAAATATTATCATTTTATTGTGGTTAGAGTGGTCAGACAAACACCTACTTCTTATTTTTTCCCTGAAATTTAAGTACTACAACATTGAAATTTCAAATTTTCACCAAATAGATTAATTTTTTTTAAACAAACCTAGTAGTTTATAAACTACATTCAATTTTCTACAAATTCTATTCATACATATTTTTGAAATAATATAGATAACTTATTCAAATTTTTACATCAAGTTGCCTAACTCTAATTTTTCTATTTTTTTTGCCACTTAAAGGGTTGTTTTTTCTATGATGATCTTGCACATACCCAACTCTCATGATTCTTCATTGGAGACATCTCTTGAGGGCACAAGGTTGGGTTAGCCTTGGATGTAGAATTTACATCAACAAAGAAGATTGAGAAAGATGAAGATAATAAATAGTAGAGAACCTATTCAGATTGTCATTGCGATCAACTACTTCGAAGAGGAGGAAATGACATTCAGAGGGAGTTAAATTTAGAGAATTCAAAGCATGAGTTGAGAGCTTGTCTGGGAAAATGATTAAGGTTCTAAGATACATCAATGGAGAGGAGTTCACTTCTAGAGGATTTCTTTGCAATCTCTGAGGCAGGGATCAAGAGGGAGTTCTATGACTCACTGATAAGAAGTGAAGGTTGCAGTGTTGCAAGGCCACGTGCTAAATCCTTGGAAGACCTCTTCAACAACTGAGAACAGAACTGCATAAGACAATCAATATGAATTTTACATTGGTAGCTTCACAAACCTATTCAAAATAGGGTGATCTGAGATGAGGTCGAGGAGGATAGTCCTAGATTCTAGCAAGTCAATAGTGCCAAAAGAGTGCTTTGGAAACTGTTCCTCTAAGGAAAGCATTGTAGACAATATTGGACAAGGAGTTCAGGAGGTTGATGCAAGTACTTGGAGCTTCAAAAGGAGTCACATTGAATATTTGTTGTAATGTATATTTCTCTGAGACAAAGAAATATGAGGTGAAAGCCCTTGTAGTTTATATTTCTCTGATACAGAGAAATATGAGGTGAAAGCCCTTGTAGTGTATATTTCTCTGAGACAAATAAATATGAGGTGCAAACCCTTGTTAATATTTGAAACTGAGATGAGATGTCATGTTGAGAGAATACATGACATCACATTGAGAGACTCTATGATGAACTCTTGTACTTGTGTTTCTTTCCACACATGGGAGAAACCATTGTGGACATCATGTTGAGAGACTCCATGATGACATCACGTTGAGACACTCCGTGATGAACACTTGTACATATGTTTCTTTCCACACATGGGAGTAGCCATTGTGGACGTCATGTTGAGAGACTTCATGATGACATCACGTTGAGAGACTCCATGATGAACTCTTGTACATCACTAAGACTAAGATGTAGTTTTCCACAAATGGGTGTAGCCATTGTCGGTGTAATGTTGAGAGACTCGATTACAAGGTTATCTGGAAAATACCTCCCTAGCTAAGAGGGAGTGTTAGTGTTTGGTAGCTTCGAGAGATATTTTCCCCTTAAAAAAATGATTTCCAAGGCATGTCGGCCTTGATGCACATATAATATTTTATATTTTGTATTCTCTAAGGGGTTGACCTAGTGAAGAGGTTGCCTATCCTTGTATATAAGTAAGGTGAAGATCTTTCATTTAATCATCAACTCATCATTCTTCTCTTCTAAAATTCACACCTCTAGCAGTAGTTCATTTCTAGTAGCAACAGATCCAAATTCTATAAGAAGTGGTATCTACAACACTTGAGGTTCACTTCAAGGAGAAGTGACACTTTTCATGTATCAAATTCGGCATTGTGTAAGGCCTGACTTGTAAGAATATTTTTGCACATTTATTCTAATTTATGAAAGATATATTTTTGCTGGGTTTTTCTCCCTCAAGTAGGAGGGTTTTACTAGAGTAAACTGTTGTGTTCATTGTCTATGTGTTGCATTTTTTTTCGTATTACATTTATGATCCTAAAACTAACAGACATGAGTTTGGTTTTCTTGTGTAATAGATATTTTGTTTATAAAAAATTAATTTTATGAAGCTTACTTTTCTTGCAGATCCAAAGCTTCCCAACTTATTAAAAAAGTTGATATGGACATAGAATCAACTTGACAAGAAGGCATGTTATCCACATATATCTGACATTTTCAATGCAACTCTAGAAGAAACCAACATATAAATGTGGCAAGTGTTCTTCTATGGACTGAAATATAACATGGGATCTCGATAGAGCATTCAGATGTCATAATTTGTAAATGGTTGGAAATCCACAAGTTGTTCTAAAACTTGCATGCTTGGCAAAAGTGGTCAAAATTAGAAAACAATCAATCTGCAAAATTTGTTTGACAAGAAGTCCATACAGAGAAATGGAAACCTATTTATTGGTTTCAGAATAGCTATCTCCATTTAGAATGCATTCTACTTTTCCCATAAGTCACGATTTATTTATGTAACATTATTACTTATTTACAAACTTGTCATGTCATGTAGATTTGTCCTCAATATTTATTATATTTGGGCATGAAACCAAACCTACTTGGTGTAGTGAGATGCCCCCTTGCATAGAAAAGGGACTATTTGCTTTACCTATATATATTATTTCAATTTGCACTCTCTGAGGGTTATAGTTATATTAATTTAAGATTTCAGTCCTATAGTTCCCATATAGGACAATATATTTATATAGAATTAGTATTCTTTGAAGTATGTTATATCATGAAGATTGTTTCTCAAGATTTATCATATTGTAGGGAAAAGTTTTTTCACTCTTTGCACTAGAGATCAGAGAGAGCAAACCTGCTTGGTGTATGAGATGCCCCTTGTGAGGAAGCTAGGTTATAAATATGGCCTTGCCAGTCAAGCTATGCCCTGATGTGGCATCTCATGTTCATAAGAAAGTGTGCGTGCTTATGACTCTATATATGTATTCTAGATTACCTTTGATAATTAGAATGGTCTAAAATGTTGACGTGAAAATAATTGAAAATGTTAATTCACAACCATGAATGAACATGGTAAATGCAGAAGATAAAGACACTTATCTTTAAATGTGAAGTAGGGCATTTTATGGAATACAAATATATGCTATTGTTATATGGTAGGTTAATGTCGTGTTGGGTGTGGTATTTTTGCTTCTTGTTTTCTTGGGAATTATCAATTATGGTTAGATTCGTATGCAAATTAAACTATTAAACCTAATATTATTTAGCTTGATAATAATCTGGATAGTTTTTGTTAGTTGATTGACCATCTTGGGAAGTGGTTGTATGTAAATTAGGAGTAGAGAGATAAGTAGGATTTGAGTTTAAATGTAGGATTTGGATCCTTGAAAACATGAGCATAACAAATTCTTTGTAATGTATAAATATTAATTGGTATGAGTTTTCCATAGTCCATGAAGTTGTAGAGCAAACTTTTGGATTCAACTGTTTATGTTTTTTGATCGACGTTTTAGATCACACTCAATGATCCATCATCAAGAAGAGGAAAGTGTGGAATTGGAGTGCAGATAAGGCCTTAAAAAGGAAATGAAGATGAGGGAGAAGGAGAAGGAGAAATAAACAATTAATTAAAATAAAATAATTCATTATATTGAATTATTTCTCATTAGATTGAATAATATTGTGACATATTGAATTATTTCTCATTAGTGTATCAATATTTCTAATTAGATTGAATAATATTGTGCCATGTGTTGATTATTAGAATTAGTGACTACTGAATTCTATCATTTGGTATTAAAGGAACTCATTACTAAAAACTCAAAGCTAAGAGTTAGTGTAAAATGGTATCGTAAAATATTAGCTAAGGAGCAGATTCTATGTCCCTTTTGTAACACTAACCTTCATAATCTTAGGCGAAGAAGGATAATATTTAATATTTTAATTTTTTTAATACACTTGAAGCGGAATAGTCATCTAGAAGACAAATTAAACTATTATTTTATTTTGATAAATGGTTGAGCTTCATTTCAACATTTTTTTGTTGTTTTCATGTTCATTTCAAATTTTCAATCCTTTCTTGTTTTACATTTCCAGGATTACATTGGTATCAAAGTGCAAAGGCTATTTTCATATGCACTAAATACCTATCCTTAAATCCTAATAGTTTTAATTCATGTCCACCATTATTTTAGTCTGTCCTCATTCTTCCAGTAATCTAGGGCTTTCCAATAAAATTGTTGTTTGCCATTCAGCTTCCCTCATTTCGATAGTGTATTTAATGTTACCCAACAACATATAAATTTTACATTCTACAACATCCTTTACTATCTTTTCGGCAGTCATGGTATGGTACACATGATTTAAAGTTGGGTTCAACTTTAAAAGTATTTGTATTTATTCAAACATTGCTTAAGACTTTTAAGCAGACTTTATTCCAAAGGCTAACCTTATATTGTTATAGGAATTATTTTAAGGTTTTATTTATAATAAAAACAATGTAGTTAATAAAAAAAAGTTGATGGATTCTTGTTTTTGAACAAAATTTTGTTAATTTTTTTAAAAGGCCAACATATATTATGTTTGGAGCTGAAATTTTTTGCCCCTCATTAGCCTTAAGGTGTTGTGGTTGCCCCTAGTGCCTTAAAATAGGGTTTTTTTTCATTTTCTCATAACTTTTTCAAATGAAGGCAAAATTTTTGAAACAAAATATTGCCAGAAAGTTGAGAAGCTCAGCTTTCCAGTAGTGCAATTATTTTTCATAAATTTTGCTCTTTGGTATTAATTTTGTGTTGATTGAATTCAAATCATGTATTTTGGCTCCCAAGCTCGTAACTTCTTGCCACAATCTCCAATTTTCGCAATTCTTGTGGCATTGGAAAGGTATTGAGGAGCTCTATCCAGCCATCCATGTAATTTTTCCTAATTTTTTCCTAGACATTTTATGATTTCAGATTTTTCCTAGTGGGTCTACTAAACGATACTTGGATATTTTGACAGTTGGGAAAGTGTTGTTTTGATCATTGCACTTCATTTCAGTTGTATTGTATATTTTGATATCATATTGTATCATTTGAGAAGTGTATCATCATTGTAAAAATGGTTTATAAAACTCATCCTTCTATAATGGTTCTGACTAGGGATAATTATGAGTCATAGAAAAAAGGCATAATAACACATTATAGGTGGCTTAATATTTTACCACATCCTTATGGACTCATTCTTAAACGAAAAAAAACATATAGGAAATTAGTTTGGGGTAATAAGAATGATCATATCATATGATTGATTGGTTCTACTTTCAGTGTAAGCATCTTTAGTGAGACCTATCATAAGGTCTTCTCTAACATGTCATGCTCGTGATGCACATTTTGGACCAAATTTTGGGAGATATTTGGAGATCCACACAAACCGACATTCCAAGATGATCCTACTTCATATTGCCTCATTCCACTTGATGATGTTGACAACATACCCTATGATGATGAAACCTTAGAGGAGTTTAAATATGATACAAAACTTGAACATCTTGATGATCTAGAGACTTCTCTTGTAGCTCCTACTTCTCCAGTTGAGATCTCACATTCATCTTTTGTTGATGAGTCATTTAGTACTTTTAGTGATTCATTACAACAAATATATGTTAGTCTTCCTAATTGGGATTCCTATTTAACAAAAAATGCTTCTTTGTTTGTGGAGTCTCACATTTCATATTTGGAGGACCAATTTGAGGGTCTATCTCTCCTATTTGATGATAGTCATGGATCCACTATTGTCACTTTATGTTTTTCTACGGAGTTTGTTCAAGATCAGTTTCTATTGGTTCATATTTTTTCACAATTTGTTGTGATTGAGGATGTACCTAATTGGATTGTGGCATCATCTTTATCATCTAAGAACTTGGTAACACATGAACAAATTTTAGAGACACAATCTTCATACATATGGATTCCTCTTCCTACCAATTCCTATCTAGAATGGGAAGCATTGTGTATCTTATTCCTAAGGGAAGAAACATTGTTTGTAGGCATTGGATTATGTTTTGTCTTCAGACATTAACCATACTTGTAGGAGATCATACATTATGGGGGGGATATCTTATCTCTCTATTTCCCTCTTATGGGGGGTCATAATGGAAAGAGGCTTATGCAAGTTAATAATGAAGACTAGAAGCCAAGTACATAGGAGGAAGAAATCCATGGATTACCCCTATTGTCTTTGTTAGGATAACAACTAAAAGGTTCTCAAATATCACAAATTTCCTCAAATATGGAAAATGTCCCACAAATTTGTCTTCAAAAGAGAAAAGTATGATCAAATTGAAGGTGGTGACTATATCCTATGGGGCGACACAATTTCTATAAAAAATAGATTGATGGTATTTTTTTAGGTGTGTGGATAAAGAGCAACAAAAGATGCTTCTTCAGTGTTTCCATAATGAATCTTGTGGCAGTCACTTTTCTTCTTCAATTACAACATTTAATATTATTATGAATTGATTCTATTGGCTTGGTATGTTTAGAGATGTAGATGAATGGGTGAAAAAGTGTGAATCTTGTCAAGAATTCAAAGTTAAATTTTACCTTGCCACACTATCATTGAAACCAGTTATGATTGAAGAACCATTCTATTAGTGGGCTCTTGATTTCATTGGCCCAATCCATCCACATTCTAGTGCTAATCACACTCATATTTTAGTGGCAACAAATTATTTATGAAATGGATAGATAAAATTCTGATAAAAAAAACAATGTCATAAGTGGTAAATGACTTCTTCAAAGAAAATGTTTTGGCGAGGTTTGGTGTTCTACAAAAAAATAAAATTAATAATGTTACAAATTTCTCTTCTCATGAAATATCATAATTTAGCTACAAATAATGTATCATCTTAGCTCTTACATTTGCCTATTATCCTCAAGGAAATGGTTAGGTGGAAGCTATTTAACAAGAATATTGTTACAATTATTCACAATATGGTCAAGGAAAATTAGAGGAATTGGCATAAAAGATTATGATGCATTGTGGGTAGATAGGACAACCAAGAAAAGGGTAATCTAGATGTCTCCTTTCAAATTATTTTTTGGAGCATACACCAAGCTTCCCATCCCATTAGATCTTGCACATTTACATATTAAAAATACATTGGAGGAATTTGAATTCAAATATTCCTTAGAGAAGAGAATATTTTATCCAACCAAGATGGAAGAACATCATTTTTTCATGGATAGAATCAAAGAAAACTAGTCTCAAGTAAAGCATTTGTTTGGTAAGAAGGCCAAACTTAGACAATTTCAAGTCAGTGATCTATTTTATTACTTTGGGATCAGAAAAAGAATCAAATAGGATACATAATAAGTTTGATTCCTTGTGGAAAGGAACATTTTGGATTCGATATGTATGCGAGAAAGATTCATTCTAATTTTCTTATTTGAATGGTACACATTTGTCCCTTCCTTATAGTGGCAAACATTTGAAAATATTTCATCTGTGAAATGAGGTGTTCCTCATCTTTGGATATAAGTTATTTAGGAGTTTTTTATTGTGTTTCCCTTTCATTTTGGTGTGTATGTCATATTATTTTCATGCCACTCCTTGCTAAGTTTATTTTCCCATCCCTTTATATATGACTCTACTTCCCTTTAGATAACACTCTAATCTTTTTGTTAAGATTCTAGGTTAACTCCACATCCTTTGTAATCCTTTTCCCTAATTAGAGACAATCATTGTCTTCATTTTTTATGACATCCACTTAAAATCCATTTGTATCAAAACAATGTAATGAGTTTTTCTTTGGTATTTTTGTACAAGTTACTATTTAGTGATCGATTAATGTAGGTCTAGGAGGCATGGTCATAAATGGTTAAACCTACATTATTAATCCACACTTTTAAAAAATTATTCCTTTTCAACTATATCTTCTATAACTTCATTTCCTAGAGCATACATGTGATTTAAATGGGCCTTTTGAATGGAATAGTTTGTTGTTCTATTCTAGAAATTTTGTTCAAGGTTTCTACCTTGATGTGGTGGTATCTAGAAAACTTCTATGGGATAAATAATCTCAATCTTGGGTGCCATTAACATGGTGACTAAAGCTCATTGGAGCCTAGGCATCATCAAACCTTTGTTTTCAAGTATGTTTCCATTGTGAAAGATATGTGAAGGCTCATAAGAAGAAACTAAATATCAATGAAGTCGTTGATTGGGGGTGTTTACCCCTATCTAAACTTAGATGTCATTGATTTGAAGTGTTTGACCCATCTCTAAGCTCAACATCAACCACAATGGAAGGATGGAAAGAAAAATCTTCCCAGAAATCCTCCTTTTATCCATGCACAACACTACATCCATTATTTATGACCAGTTAAATAGCTTAATTTAGAAATAATATTATAATCACTTTATTTTTATTTTAATATTTTATTTCAATAAAAATAATAAATTATATTATTCTAATACACTTGGATAAGTTATGTAAACCAATCTAATACAAATGATATTTAACTATTTCTCATATCCTCACCAATCCCTTTGGGACCGACCATACTCGCCCAGGAACCTTCTAGTCCCACCCAACGTTGGCAACCCCTTTTGTCCCCCCACCCACCCCTAGCCTCCCATGAATAGAATCTACTGACTCCAAGCGCTTCATGCCCACCCATATGTGCCTTAGGGGCTCGACCCACCTGATGAACCGGTGGGGTTGGTGGGTGGGGGGGAATTGTGGTTTGCCCTACTATAGATGGCGCCCACATCTATAGCTATAGTGGAGAGAATATATGATATAGATCTGATAGTTGATTTATAGAGTTCTAAATCCATCTGAGATTTGTACTACATATACACTATCCATCTATAGTCCATCTTCTCGGTGTCCACATTGTTACCATCCGACATCATCTATTCTTTTCTATTAGGGTGGTTAAGAATCCGGTGACCAATCAATCAACCATACCAATAAATCAACCAACTATCTTCTCAGTGCAGGATTTATTTCGATTGAGATTCCTTCATTCATTCCTTTCCATCCACTAAAATCCCTAGGTAGGATTGGCCCCACCACTATACTATTGTAGGGAAATTAGGAAGATGAAGAAAAAGTAGATTCACTGGTGTCTCCCTTCGTCGGAGGAGGGCAGAGGCACCCCACAAATCTATATTGTTCGATTCCCTCTGGATCTTTAGCCTTTATCAACATCTGGGGTGCCCTATATTTTTTAGTTTACTCCCAAGTAGCTTCATCATGCAGAATCGAAGGAATAGTTTGGGTAGCTCCCACTCCCTCTAGTTCTTCTTGCAACAACAGGTGCATCAGGACTACTCATGGATCAACACCATTGGCATTGGTATTGGAAAGCCGATCCGCTATATAGAATAGGAAAAGATCAATATGATTCATGGTAGGATCGGCTCTATGGTATGACACTCTCCATCGGCATATATAGCTTGCTCGTTGGGTGCTATATCCATATCCTATATCTATAGATAGTTGTTCATCAGGGAGGGAATCCTATATATAGGCTCCCTACTATATAAATAGAACTACTGGCATGCCTATATCTATACAAGCATACTTCTTCTAATCCAAACTCCCCTCTAAGGTTGAGCACTA
The DNA here is from genome assembly GCA_007258455.2 of Sequoia sempervirens. NCBI lineage: Eukaryota > Viridiplantae > Streptophyta > Pinopsida > Cupressales > Cupressaceae > Sequoia > Sequoia sempervirens. The sequence goes on along the minus strand of VDFB02000015.1, from coordinate 217,422,775 downwards.
TTATAGGGCTCTTGCATCTGCATGGAACGAAAGGGTGGGTTGGGGATTCTAGTTGAATAGAACAGAGTTGTGCTTAACATAATCTCCTCCAAATGGTAGTATTTCTAATTCAAACCCCATATACATAATATATAGGGCACCACACATATCTAGCATGGATGTATCCATTCCATTATATTAGATAGGGGCACACCACAATGAATATGGGTGGAGAACTGACCCATCCATTTTTAGCCAGCCCTGGCTTTTTTGGCTGGATCCTAGAATTGATTATTGAGAAAGGTCGTACATATACATGAAAAAGTGACAAGACCATTTTTAGGGGAGGACAATCAATCCATCTCACATTTTTCTTGTGGCTAACTCTTACCTACTGCTAAACTCTATTTTCTTGGGGCCGCCCACCCAACCATCATCCCAACCCAACTATAGGATGGGGGACTCAATAGGTAGGGAATTCTACTTGTAGTTGCTAGGCTGAGCTCGAGATTCTATACGCAACATGAATGCCCGTCTGATAGGATTTGAGGAAGGCTTTCTCCCTGACTAAGAGAGCCATAAAATTTGAGGGCCCCTAAATTTTCCTCTAGTTCCCACCCACCCCCTACCATTTTATAGGACGTATAGAATGAATTGCAAAGTTAGGTAGATGAGAAAGCCCCTACCCCTCAATAATATAGTAATAGGTTGAGTAATTGATGAAAATGCTTCCTAAACAAAGAAGGTTGAATGTTGAGCAAAGCTGGATGGATATTAAAATGAATCAATTGAAGGCACCCCTACCATTCTATAGGTGGGGTGGGTGGGCCCCTACTATTCTATAGGGTGGTTGGGTGGGAGAGTGAGTATTCATAGGAGAGGATGCATTTTGCTTAGGTGCCTCCCCTGTTGCTCCTACCTCTATTTCCTTTGTCTCTACTGCTACCATTGCTTCTACAGCCTATGCTGCTATCTCTACTACTGCTCTAGCTGTCTTTGCTTCTGCTAGGTCAATTCAATCAACGGGTTTTGGGTAAACTACGATTGGGACTCAACCTGATAAACAAGGTAAATGGGCTTTGTTCTGGCCTTTGGATATGTGTACGACTGAAAGATTTGTATTTGGATCTGTCTCTACTAATGGTGATGCTTGATTCTTATATCGGTAATCACGACAACATGGTGGGTTTTCTCTTTATGGTGTAGTATTTATCTTTAATGGTCTAGTGTCTCACTTTCTCTAATCCCCATTAGGTTGAATCAGAACGTAACATGTGTGATCGCATATTCAGAGTGAGTGTAGCTTACGCATTATGATTGATTTATTTGACCCCCGCTCTTCCTATATTTCTTATGATTATGGTCTGATGTTATGTGTTTTATTAGATATGACATTGCGCTCTCTACGAAGCATACACAAAAATGTAGGAAAATCTATTTCCCTATCGTCACCGGCCACCCTACAATTCTATGGGCGACTAGCAGGGTCACCCACCATCATAGATCGTAAGGACTATGAACAAGAACAGACAAAAACACCTTTCTTGAAAACATGAATCCTTGGAATAGTAGGGGCAATATCTCAAATAGAACATTTCCAACACACTCCAGGATCTCTGCAGAAGGGTGATCCATTCGGGGAACAACTTGGCCATTACTCATGGCGAGGTTATTTTAATCCTTAAATCCTAGCTATGTATTTAATTCATGTTTGCCATTATTTTAGTTTTCCCTCATTCTTCCTTTAATCTAGGGTTTTCCAATAAAATTGTTGTTTTCCATTCAACATCCCTCATTTTTATAGTGTATTTAATGTACCCAACATATAATTTTCGATGCAAAATATTGACACAATCTACTCCAGAAACATTCAGCAATAATTTTCATGGATTGTGAAAATCTGCGATCATTAATATAATTTTCAATTCCTCTCCTCTTTTGCCTACCCTTGATTTTTTTCTTCCAATTGAAATAATCTGTTTATGTGTTTTGAAGAGTAGGTCGATTTGCCTCATTAGTTGTGTTTTTTAAATATAATAGATATACAAATAAATTTTGTAGTGGATCGATTCATTCTTCTACATAAAGCGAAGAGGTTTGTTGGGGTCATTTAAAGGACGTCAGATTTAGACCCTAGGAGCTTGGCGTTCTGTTATGGCTCAAGATGCTTGTTCTTCATGATTAACTTGCATACTATGTTTGGCGACAAATTTAGTTTGTAGCTCCTAAACCCTATTACACGCTTCTCTCAAACAAATCCTACTCGACGCACATGAGTACCTATAAGCTGGTCACTCTTGTTGTAAAATTTCCTTTCTATCTCTACTATTGCCACCATAATTCTATTGCTGCAGGTTGATGATACACTTGCTCAAGCATCGCAAGAGAAATAAAAATTGCCAGATAACTTTCTAGAAATAACCACTGGAAGTTCATTCTAGTCGGTTTCACATTCGCATATTGCTGTCAAGAAGTTTAAATGGCATTCATATTGTTGTTCCACCTACAACATGCTATTTGTAGTATAAATGTTGTAGAGACCTGCTGCCTTTAGTTCAACATACTTTGCTGTGAGCTTTTTTGGTTCCTCGACCTAACCTTGTGCTGCATGGAAATTTTGAAACATTTAGGTCATTAGTTTTAGGTTTTGAAAGTTCTATTTTAGTTTATCATTATAGTTGGGAAAATTTTATTTGGTCTTTTATTTTAAATATAGGGAGCTTTCATACATTTTTAATGATGGGTATTTTAAAAAGACAACGGGGTGCTTTTATATTGAGTCTTAAGAATTCTTCATTAAAACTATAGTATTTTTTACTAAATGGGCGGAAAATTCATTTACGAAGGGATGTTTCAAGCAAGCAACAAGTTAAGATTTTTTAAAAGTTAAAGGTTTGAAAATAAAATAAAATTTCTAATCCAACAAAAGAAATTACAATGTTTTGTACACAATCCTTCTGGTGCACGTTTGAGAGTCAAGTTTTCGTGATTTAATTATTGCATCTAATGTTTAACATAGTTAAAATTACATCATTTGTGGCTTCAACCCTATGGGGGAGAAATATGAACATTTTTATTTCCCTCCATTAATTATTTGTTGCTATCATAAGACATGAATATTGACTGAAAAAAATGATTTATCTCTAAGTGGGTGTTGTCTACAAGGTGAATTATTTTCATGTGCTTACTAAGTGCCATGTACCTCATTTCTTTTACATGCTTTAATGCCTCTTTCATTTATTGATAGGCACATTCAAAGGACAAGCTTCTTCCATATATTGACAAGTATATTTAAAATACAAACATTTCAAGAGATGTGGTATATTAATTTGGTGGTATATAGAAAACATAAACATTTTGGAGTGATAAGCAACCAAATCCATCCCCATTTGACAAAAAAAAGTCATGAGCTCATGTGGATTGTATTAACTATCAACATTATTAATGAAAATTTCTCAAATGTGTGTAATATTTGTAATCATTATTTGCAAATCGACATTAGTAACCAAGGGTCAAGACCTTTCAAACCTTGTTTTTACCAAATAAAAAACTAAAAAGAAGGAAAAATAAAATTTGAATGTTGACCTTAATACAAGTCTTTTCTTATGTATTTTTACAATCAATACAAGATGTTGTGGTAAGAAGTGTATAGGTTGCAAGATCAAACATCTTATGCCTTAGTACAGAAGAAATATATTATCAAAAATGATGTTCCTTCTTAAGTAATTCAACTCAAGAGGTTGGTAAAGACAAAAAGTTCTTGAAAAGAGTGTGAAGCCTTCTCTTGTGTCATAGAACAATGTTGTTGGTTCTAAATAAGACAAATGTTGCAAAGAAGAAAAATGTTTATGTTCCTTCAATCAATACAACTTAGAAGGTAGGAAAAGGTAAAAAGTCCTTGAAGAAAGTTGTTAAACCTCTTCTTGTGTCATAGATCAATGTTGTGGGTCTAAATAAAAAAGAGTTTTTTCAAAATCAATCATGGATATAATATCAGTTAGTCATATTATTGAATCTCAATTTTTTGGTCGAGTTTGGGAGACAATAAAACCCACCAAACATTGTATCAAAATATTCTAAACCTATTAAATGTGTTGGGAGGTATTATGAACAATAATCAATTCTTCACCTATTGTTCAATCTTGTGAAATCGACAAGTTGCCAATTCATCAAAATCAACTTGCACTATAACCTATCAAGTCCAAACATATTTTCATTGTGGATGTTGATGATATATCTCTAGTGATTGTTTCTCTTACATCCTTTTTTTTATCATGCATAATGTTGTGTTAGAGATCTACATACCAAATCAATGAGGCACATACATTTTGGAGGGAAAGATCACTCCCAATATCAAATTAATGCTTGTCTATTTTCAACATACCACAAGAGTCTAATCTAAAATTTTATATGATAATTTGTATACTCATGATGTGATTGCTGCTATCAATCCAGTTGATGATGAGCTTAGCATTGTAGATATTTTTGATACCATCAAGTGAAAATCTACTAAAACAATTGTAGAGTTGCACTTGGTTCCCATAGAGGATAATTACGCACTTAGTACCCATGATTTCTCATTCTAATGAGGATATTGATAATGAGCACAATAAAATTACCAAATACATAGTATAGAGTGTTTGATGATATGAATTTTTCCTCTTGTTGATTATAATTTTGCACTTGAGTTGCAAGTTGGAAACTCGAAAGGGTGGCTCACAAAATCTTTACATTGAAATTAAAAGATGACTTAATGAAGACTTGTGATGAAACCTGAAAGGGTGGTTTCATGGAGACCCATGATAAAAATATAAAAAAAATAAATTAAAGGAGGCCAGTGTTGAAAACCTAAGAGGGAATCCTTGAGTTGTGCACCTCTATACATAGGCCCATTTAACTATTCCATTTCTAGGGGAAATTTGTAGCAACTCTACACTCTCATCTTATAGGGGAAACATTAGGATTTAGATTTTAAGTTCTTCAAAAATGATACTTAGAGATTTCTCATATTGCCCATTAAGGGTTTTCCATTACAATGTATTACTACTTATATGACAACATCTTAGCAATTAATTTCTTAAACATTTGAACACCTACGACTGTACACTTCATTTTGGTTTTAATTGACTATTCATGGAGTAAGATCATCATATGCTTTCATTTTTGATAATTTTATGCCACAAGATCATTTTTTATGTGTGAATATTTATCTTCACTTCAAAGCAATGTAGATGGAAGTTGATTCACAATTTTAGCTTGACAAAAAAATGAGTCATTTAGTGCATTGTTAAGTGTACTTTTGGGTTACTCATTTATACAATCAACTTTGATTATCTAGTTTTCAAATCATATTATGTAGTTGAAATAATTTTGGGTTACTCATGGGTACAACTAGATTAGATTCTCTAGTTTTCACTCTCTTTTTTATTAATAATCATGTACAAACTTGCATTACATATCAGATAAATCTTCTAATCCTTTGAACTATATACTGTTGTACAATAGATTACATGCTATTTCCATGTGTTGTTTCTGATATATTTAGTAGATCATCTACTGCAAGTATCAATATAAAAATATGCTCTCAGAGTTTACATGTATCAATACAAACTATTTGTTATATGCTATTATTGACCATTTACTATGAGTGTCAATGAAAAAAAAATGAAAGTTCAGCTTGTACATGATTACACAGTGTATACATAGGTACAAATGTTATAGTAATTATCAAAGCTTGAACTTAGTAACAATTTTTTTCAAAATATCCTACTCTGGCTATCTTCCTCAAGTCCATTCCATCCTTATTCACCTTCATACAACATCTCATTTGAACAAACTTGCTCAATAGTTGGAATCATTCCTTCATTTGCATGTATCCTAGCATGGTGGACTTCCTTTGTCTCTTTGCCATTCCTAGTAGCTGCTTCATTGAGTGGTTGTGATGCCAGGTATTCCCATACCTCATTGTGCCATCACCAATTAGTTTCATGAATTTGGCCATCAAATTCTTTATTGTGACTGTGACTTGCAAGACAAAATTGGAAAAAGTGAGTATTTTTGATGACTCAATAAGTGTCCTCTTACAACCTTTGAATTTGTCCTCATTCCTTGCCCTCCAAATGTGCCACATAATTTCAGTAGAAAGGTATTCCCCAAAAAAGAAATACATCCATTATTTAGTTTTACATTTCTAAATAATACTATTTGCCAAATAATATTATCATCAATTGCCCAAATCTTTATATAGATGTTGAGAAACCTTCTACAAATTTAATTACTTAGAATTAATGCTAAGATTTAACTTAACATAAAGATGGCGATGAAATCATAAGTTTCCTAAAAAATGAGTGTAGCATTCTATTAAAAAGGGATATAACATCATGAATAGTTGACTCAACTAAAATCAAGCCTAAGTAACCCAACTAATATCTTAGATCTTGGAAATTTTAAAAATATATAAGGGAACAAGTTGCCACTTAGGAAAAAAAATTTGCATGTAAGACCAAAGCTTTATATCAAGTAAATGAGGTGCCATAAAAATGTTGCACAACAAAAAACATAAGTAATAGTTTTATCACAAATGGAGCAGAGAGGGAGTAGGGAGAGGAGTGGAGGGGGGGATTTGAAATCTAGGGATGATTCTAGAGAGGAAGGTGATGATTTTGCAGATGCAGATGGTTTACTATTGGTTGTTGGTACCATTATGTGGGGCTACTGAGGAGTGGTGTTGGCTGTTGTCTTTGGCCTGGGATGTGTTGTTGCGGGTTTGTTTATTGCTTTCATCCTTTTGGGAAGCTATGGTTTGGTGCTAGTTGCTATCTTTTTCTTATTAGGGAGCCATGTTTTGGGTCTGGATGTTGCATTCGCCTTGTGGGGTTTTTCCTAGTTCTTCTTTACTAGGTGTGCGGTTGGGTACCTACTCGCTTCTTCCTGTGGGCTTGGCTATTTCGATGCCTTTGGTGTTGGAATTTTATGAGGCTCTCACTTTTGTGATAGGTGTGGTTTTTGTGGTTCCTATAGTAGGTTTAATTGTGGAGAGATTTTGGCATTTTTTAGACCCTGACTGGCATGTAGGGTTGGATGTTGCTTTTAATGGTTTTGCCTTCTCTCTACTATTTCCACTTGTGGGCTCTCCTAGCCTTTTCCTTCTATTTGTGGGTTCTAGTGCCTCTTTGTTGGAGCTTTATTTCACTGTGGCTTTGGGGTTGTGCTTTTGTGGGACTTCCTCTTTGTTGTAGGATGTGGGTTTTGGTTTATCTCTGGTGAAGTTGTCTATGGAGAGTTTTTGGCATGCTTTAGACCTTGACTAGCATGTAGGGTTAGATGCTATTTTTCATGATCTTGTCTTCTCTCTACTCCCTCTGATTTGGGGCTTTCCTTGCCTTGTCTTACTTTTCTTGGGTCCCAGTGGCTTTTCTTTGGTTTTTTTTGCTTTGCTTGGTTGTGAGGCTACTCTTCTCTGGGATCTACTTCGTTGTAGAGATGTTGCTACTTATCCTTTGGTGCATCTCTTGTATTCTAGGATTTTCCCAAAATTTTTCTTCTTGGCTAGGCTTTGTTCTTTCAAGTCCTAGGTGTTCTTACTAGTATAGTTTGGTGTTGTTGCTTTGGGTTTGGTTTTGAAGTTGTTGGCTAGTTTTTCCATCAAGGATTTTTTGTTGTCCCAGTTGTTCTTCATGCCAAAGGGAGTCTTGGTTTCCCTTTCTTTTGATGGGTGTTCCTCTTTTGAGGTGGATAATGAGTTGTTTAATTCATTGGTTTGTCTTCTTTCTCAAGAATTTAAGGGTGTTGTTTCCACCCTTGGTTTTGATTTGACAAGGCTGCTTACTTTGTTCACCTTGAAGAACCTAATTTTGGTTGTTCTCCTGGTTACTATGTTAAATCCTTTTGCTAGAGTGTTGGATTTCTTCCATGTACTACACGTGGTGTCTCCTATTGAGGTGGAGACTTTTCTTATGGAGGTGGAGACTTTTCCTATGGAGGTGGAGACCTCTCCTTTTGAGGTGGAGATGGGTGTTGATGTGGTGGTTTTTTCACACTTCTTCTACGAGTTCTCTCTAGTGCAACTTCTATTGAGGAGGATGCCATTCCTATGGAGGTGGAATGTATATTGGCTGAAGTTCCTCTATAGTGGCAACTTGGGTTTCCATGATGACTACTCCTTTAGAGGTGGAGAGGGGGTGTTGATGGGCTTTGTTTTTTTTGATCATTTTCTTTTCCATGAAATGTCTATTTTAGCCAGTGGTTTGGAGAGTTGGGTGGGTGTTAATGCTAAGTGTTATGTTGCTGTCGGGTTGTAACACATTGATGGTTCTATCTCAACTAGTTATTTTTTCTTCTCGAGTGTCTTGTTTGTTGTTACATGACTGATGCAACCAATGTTTAAGGGTTCAAGGTCCCTTCCAAATCCTAGTTATAAAGGGTTTATGTCCCTATAGAAACCTATTTTTTTGGGTTTTTGGTTCCTTTCAAAATCTTTTTTTGTAGCTTGGTTTTTCTACAGGTTTGGGTTATCTTGCTGATCCTTTGAAGTGTTGTTATTTTGTTGCTGGTTGTTCATTGATTTTTCTATTGGTAGCATGATCATCCTTGTTCGGGTTTATGGTCCTATTAAACTTATTTGTAAGTGGTTTTAGGTCCATTCAAAACTTTATTTTTCCATATAATCAAAACAATAGTTTTACCACTATCCTTGTAAATTAGAGGGTGCTATAATACTTTTGTACATAATCCTAGGCATAGTAGGATAATATTTAATATAATTTCTTAGATACAAGGTCACCTCACAATAGTGTGTCCCACTTTTTGGCCAAAGTGGGACATTGAAATCAACAATTTTTACCAAATTTTCACTTTTTAACATCTATATCAACTAAAATGTTAAATAATGAATTTTTGAGAAATTTTCTATAGATTATAACTATATTTTGGAAAATTTCAGAAATATTTTGAGTTCTTTACCATGAATTTTATTATTTTTTATAACTAAGAATATTTTTAAAAAGTGACGTTACTTCAATAAAGCACAAATTTGTTCATAGAAAGGATAAAATTATAAAAATTTAAACATAGATTCATAACACCAATATCCAGTGCACAAATATTCTTTCCTATTTTTTTATTGCATAATTTTTTTTATCTTTTTGAAGTGAGATTAATTACAATTTAGAAAGTAATGTTTATGTTGTCCAACATAACATTTTTTCTAGAAAGGATAATATTCCAATTTTTAAAATATAGATTCTTAATATCAATATCTAGGGCATGGATATTTTTTCATAATTTTTTGTAACATATTTTTTAAAATTAATTTTTGAAGCCACTATAACTATAATTTGGACAAAGGTGTATGTCATCCAACATAACATGTTGCGTATATATCAAACTTCATTTTTCTTTTTTTGGTGAAATAAGGACATCAATACCTAGGGAAAAGGTATTTTTTGATTTTTTTAAATTAGTTTACTATTTTTCCACTTTTGTAGAACAAATAACTTGATGTTAACTAATAAAACTATGTTTAGGAAAATTTGAAAAATTGAATACACTATAAAATGGAAACATATCAAAACTATACTTGTTGGAAAGCTCATTTTGAGGACTACAATCTTGAAAAATATCTTGTGAAGTTAAGTACATTTGAAGGTCCAATCCGAGGGTTGAAATTGGATTTTTTGAGGAAAATTTGAAGCATAATCCAAAAGGGCCATACTTAATCCCTTCATTTGAAGGACCTTCGATTAAAGGTACATTTGTTCTAATGACCTTTTTGTTTGAAGGTTAAACCTTCACTTGAAGGATCCTTCAAGTGAAGATGATTGTGTAGAAAGATCTTTTTATGGTGTATACCTTCGCTTAAAGGGTATCCTTTGCTTTAAGGTGCATGATTGCACACCTTCACTTGAAGGTCCTTCGTACAAAGATTTTCCTTCATTTGAAGGTAATTTATAAAAATGTCCCTCCTCCCCAGAAAAATTGCATTGCCCAAAATGTGGGACTCAGTATTATGAGATTACCCTATACCATCTTCCATCATCCACTCCAATTCCTTACATGCAGGGCATATTTTTCCTTTACAACATAGTCCTTAGAGCTCCATCCTCTTACCCATCTTCTTAACCATTTTATCTCATAGCTAAATTTTCCATTCATAGGAAGCAATTTTCTCTACATAGGTGTCTATCCATACATGGATGCATTGAATTAGCCTTCAAAGGAACCCATTCTCTCTACATAGGAATCCATCCATGCATGGGCACCCAATTAGCTAACACAAGTTCTCATTCATGCATGGATTCCCATTTACCTTGCAAATGTGCCTGCCAATGTGTGGACATCTATCTAGCCTAAACAAGAATCCATTTCTACTCCATAAGAACCCATTTCATCCTATCAAGTCCATCTTCCATCCTTGTTCATTCACTCAATTCCCATATCTCCTATCAAAAAATCCCCTCATCCTTTTATCCTTTTCCCCAGGGCTTGGTTCTCCATTTCCATTAGTTTTAATGTATTTCACTATCCTAATCATCCTATGCTCCATCCAATTTAATCTTGTCCAATTCATTCTTTATCCTACTTGAATCATAATATCCTTGATCCAATCTTATGTTATATAATTTATTTATTCTATATCCTTCATCCACTCCTATCTAATCTATTTCATTTATCCCCCCCCTATCCCTATAATCCCACCATACCAATCAGTCCATTCAAATGAAATCAATCTTAATCCATCCAATATAATCTTGTAATCTATATTATCATCCAAAATAAATCCACCATTTTGATCCAAATCATTTGAAATCTATTGATTCATTATCCAATTATCATCATAGGGATGTATCCTTTCCAATCCTCATGTTCGTATATTTAACAAAAAAATCCTTGGGGTATGCATTGTTCTTACCGTTAAGGTTTTCTATACTTATCAACATCATCAATGGATCTTGAATCAATAATTTTTAGTATAACTAGGGGCATCAAATTGGTTTGTTTTTGGGTGCTTGTAAAATATTTCTTGTAGCTTATGTGTGTTATAATTTCTTACATTTATCATGTTATTTACATCATATTTCCATAGGGACATCTCGGTATCTCATAATATGGTGTTAAAAGACATATGTTTGTGTTTGAAGTTTTTGATCACTCTCCTAGCACATTCTCACCTTGGTTCATAATGTCAAAATACAATTTATCAAGTCTAGGTTTATTATACCATTATAACATGATTATCATCCACCTTTTCTTTCCTTCCACCCATCATCTTCCTATATCCTTTCATCCTTTATCTTCTAACCCTCCCATTCATTTCAAGAGCACACTCATGTTCTTTAAACCCACCTATCCTCTTGAGGGGGCATACTTAACCGCCATCCTTCCAATTACTGGGGTAACATGTCATTAGTCCTTATCCCTTCCCATCTACTATATTTTATTATTCTTTTATAGAACTACTTCTTACAATGATAACATCATAAAAAAGAGAGGAAAAATAAAGACACCTAAAATTTGACAACACCTTGACCGCAATTAATTAAATAAATATGCATTATTTATTTATTTTATTTATCCATTACCTTTTCCCCCACTTTAATTAAAAAAGATTATATTTATTTAGTTAATTCTAACCTTATCCTATGATTAAATGAAAATATAAAAGGGAGATGGCATTTCGGTCTGCAACTGCAAGGAGCCGAGCTAGGGAATCCATGCCCTAACTTGTGTTTGCTTTCTCTATTTGTGCAAAGGTTGGGGTGGGTTTCTGCTTCGTTCTGTGGGGGGTTAATCTTTTTGCTACGGCTATTCTTTGAAGCTCTGGCCTAGTTGTGTTTGGCCATTTTTCTTGCACATGCGGGAAGGTTTCCTCTGATCTACTATGTCTAGGGCCGGATCTTTGCTATGCATGTCCGTCCCGGGCCATTTGGTGGCTATGTCTCAGGGTGAGCCATCTAGGGTTGAGCCCGACATGGATTTTCGTGTTGCGGTGGGCTTGAAATCGCCAAGACAAGGAGCGAGAGTTTTTGAAAACATCCTCTTCTCTCCAAATACAAGGTCTATGGAATTGAATTCGTCTAGTGGATCTCGGATCTCAAAGATTAATGGCCGCTTTGAGCGTTGCAAAGAGAGACCTAAATTGGTGATTCCAATTGAGATGATTGCTGAGGATATTGAATATTATTCAAATCATTCTCTGTACTACAAATTTTTGGGAATGAGAATGTCTCTACAATTTTTGGAAACTTGGGTTCGGAGGACTTGGGATCCAGAGGGTGAAATGGAGGTCACACTACTTGCAAATAATTTTTTCATGGTCACATTTATCTGCTTGGCTGATCACAATAGGGTTTTTGAGGGGGGGCCCTATTTTCACAACTAGGTTGGGTTGTTCGTCAAGCCATGGCATGTAGGCTTTAATCCCTCTGAGGAGCTTCCAAATCGTGTTCCAGTGTGGGCTCGGCTGCCCAGATTTCCAATTGAATGTTGTCATGAGGATGTTCTACACATGCTTGCTTCGATGCTTGGGAAGCCGGTAGGGTCTTCAACACAAACCCTAGGTAAGAAAGTAATGACTTTTGCTCGAATTTGTGTGGAAATTGATTTGAGTAGGCCTTTGCCAGATGCTTTTGATATGTGTGTGGGTCCCCATTCTTGGGTACAACAATTGGATTATGAAACCCTTCCTTTCCAATGTTGCCTCTGTCATGAATATGGTCACCTGTTGTGTATATGCCCAAAGGCTAAGCCTGTGGTGCCTCAGCCTCCACCTCCTCCTCGTAAAAATTCTGATGTTAATAAGGGGAAGAATCCTATTTCTGTTGTGGGTGCAGATGCTGAGGGTTATGTTCTTGTTAAGGCTCATAACCAGAATAGAGGACAAAAGAGGACTTTGATGGAGAGACAAGATGAGGATACTTTTAACAGGTTTGAGGTCCTGGATGATTTGGGTCAGCAAGAAGTTAATCTAGGGTTAATAAGTGTGGATCTAGGTGTGGTTGGTTCTGGCCTGGAGGATCACACTTCCATTAATCCTCCTACTCCACAGGAGGAGTCTGCCATACCTATGGTCACTGATGTGCAGGTTGGGGCTCAGGTGATGTCGGGTCCAAATGTTGAGTTGGGGCAGGGGGATGGAAGCACGTCTTTTCCTGCCCGAAATGTTGGATCAGATGTGGCTAAGAGTAGCAAGCCTTCTCCTCAACTGGGCATTTTACAAAAGGATGGAAAGAAGGGGGCGTAGGAGAAAAGTGTTAAACTTGGTAGGAAGAAAGATTTGGAAAAGATTAAGATGATGGGGGAGACTTTGGTGGAGTCAGGGTCTATTAAGACCCTAGATTCTGATTTTTCGATTCCTTTGAAATGATCATTATTTTATGGAATGTGCTTGAATAGTGGCCCCAGACAAAAAGCTATTTGTGAGTTGGTAAGAAGTCATTCTCCTGATGTTATTTTTCTTTAGGAGACCAAGTTATCTATTGAGTGCATGATGGGTTTAGTGCCTAAGTTGTGGAAGAATGGTCAATACTAATGTATTGGGGCTCAGGAATTCTCAGGGGGTGTGGCTTATTTCTGGAACCCTCAGAAGATTCAACCTTTGTGGTGGTTATCCTTCAAGTCCTCTTTATCCATGGTTGCCTCATGTCTTGAGTCAGTTTGTTCTTTTCTCCAATGTTTATGCACCTGTTGAGTTCTAGGGTAAACTTCTTTTATGGACACATATTCATTTTATTTGTAGCCTATTTCCCTTTCATCCTTAGATCATTGCAGGGGACTTTAATGCTATTATTGAACTAGCTGAGAAATGGGGTGGTATTGCAAGACTAGAGCCTTCTGCTTTATAGGACAATATATTTGCTCTCAATCTTGTTGATATCAAACTTAGCAATGGTCAATTTACTTGGAACAACAGAAGGGTTGGTGATAGTTGCATTGTTGAACGACTGGATCATTTCATGGTCTCCTGCTTTTGGATTGGGGGAATGTGGTCTTCTAGTTCTGAGAATTAGACTGGAGAGGTTCAGATCATTGGCCTATAAAGCTAGTTATCTCTTCTACTCGGATGCCTCGAACGCCAACCTTCAAATTCTAGCTTATGTGGTTGCAGGACCCTAACCTTTATGGATGTGTTCAGGTATGGTAGACCTGCTTATGGTACTGCGATGTATAATTTTGCTAAGCTCCTTTAATATGTTAAGTATCAGCTTAAACGATGGAACTGAGATTGCTTTGGAAACATTTACCATGCGAAGCTTGCTGCACAAAGCTGAATGGTATTACTAGGTTGATTAGGGAGGATGGGGTGTCTGAGGATTTATTGCAGGATGAGGCTATTGAAAGCTCTAGAGGAGTGGGAGCTAAGGGAGGAAATCTACAAGAAACAAAAAGCTCAGATTGAGTGGCTTCAGGAGGGAGACAAAAATACTGCTTTCCAATTCGGTGAAGGCCAGACGTCATGGTAATTCCTCATGGTGACTTAAGGGAGAGGTTCTTTCTTCTACTCAGGATATCTCAAATGAAGCTGTGCAGTATTTTGCTTCTTTTTCAGGGAGGACTCGCAGGGGGACTCAGTTGAAGAGGCTCAGGTCCTCTCTTGTATTCCTTCTTTGGTCTCAGCATCTTATGAGTGATATTTCACTGGAGGAGCTGAGACTATTTTCAGATGAAGAAGGGTAAAGCTCCTGGTCCAGATGGCTTCCCGAATGAGTTCTTCTAGGAATGGGAGATTATCAAGCTAGATTTATTGGCTATTGTTCAAGAGTCTCAAAAGAATAAGCAAATGCTTCGGGCCCTAAATTCTACCTTCCTTGCTCTAATCCCCAAGGGTGATGGGGCTGATCGATTAAGTCATTTTTGCCCCATTTCTCTTTGCAATGTTATTTATAAAATTATCTCTAAGTTGATTGCTGATAGATTAAAAAAGTGGCTTTCGCTGCTGATTTCTGAGGAACAGATTGGGCTTCCAGATTTTGGATGGGGTGGTTATTGCTACAGAGACTATTCACTATGGCCAACTTAAAGCTATGCATCAAGCTTGACATGGCCAAGGCTTATGACAGAGTTCGATGGTCCTTCCTCTAAAAAGTTTTGGGGGCCTTTGGTTTTGAGGAGGAGTGGATTTGCTAGGTTATGAGTTGTGTGAATTCAGTTTCTTTCTCTATTTTGATTAATGGGGAGCACTCTGAACTCTTTGGTGCTTCTCGGGGTTTACGACAAGGTGACCCTCTCTCTCCTTACTTGTTTCTTCTTTTGGTGGAAGGTTTGGGACGGTTGATAAAAAGGAATGTGGAGGGGGGTTTCATTCAAGGATGGCAATGGGGAGGTGGCTTACTAGTGCAATATCTTACAATTTGTGGATGACACTGCTTTGATGGGCATGGCTACTATTAGGGAGGCTTCAAACATCAAGGTGTTAGATGTTTATCTTGCTACTTAGTCAATTAATGAGGGAAAGTCTTCCATTTTTTTCTTCAATACTCCAAACTCCATTTAGAGGAGAATTGCCCATATTCTCAGATTTTGGATTGGGGATCTCCCACTGTCCTACCTTGGGATTCCTATTTTTGTTGGTAGGTAGTCTAGGGATTCTTGGCAAGCTATTCTAGAAAAATTTCGTGTCAAAGTCACTCATTGGACCCTTCGCTAGTTGTCTTTTGTGGGTCGGGTTCAGCTGCTCAAATCTATGGTTCAGGCTCTCCCTCTTTATGGGTGTATGATTCAGGTGGCCCCAATGGGCTTTGTTAGGGATCTGGATTCCTTAGCAAGACAATTTTTATGGGCTGGTAGTTTATTATCTTCCAAGTGGAGCCTTGTTAGATGGGATGTTGTTTGTAGCCCTATACAGTTTGGTGGTCTTGGGTTAAGGCAGTCATTGTTGTCTGGTACGGCTCTGGCTGCTAAATTGTATTGGCATTGGTGTGTGGAACAGGACCGAGTGTGGGCCAGAATTTTGAATTAAAAGTACTTTCCTGGGATTCCTCAAAGTGATATCCCTTGTTATAGCTTGATAGGGAAGGGATCTGTGATTTGGAATACTCTCAAGAAAGGGGCTACGCTCATTAAGGGTGGCTTATTCTAGATTTGCAAGAGCGGGTCAGAGGCACATTTTTGGCATGATGCTTGGGATGGCCACCCTCCCATTGTTTCTCAGTATCCTCATTTGCTTACATTGTGCCAAAGGTTCTGTGAAGCAGGATGGTCGAGGGTGTGCAACTTTAAGTCTCTTTCCTTTTAGGGGCAGTTGGTGGAGGCAAGATGGAAGAAACTAGAGGAATGATCTATTGTTGGTATGGAGGAGGAGTGTGCTGAGCTTCATTACATTATTTCTTGTCAAAGTTGTAGTTCCCTCATGGATCAGGATGTGTTGGCTTGGTCTCCTAACCCCAAGGGTGTTTACACTATTTCTTCTGGGTATCAGGAGTTGCTTTCCCAGTAGATTGAGGGGGTGGAGGTTAATTGGTGGAAGAAAGTTTGGAATAAGTTTTCTTGGCCAAAGTGTAATTGCTTTATTTGGACTTTGGCTTGGAATAGGTGTTTGACTTGGGATAATATTTGAAAGAGAGGTTTTTTAGGCCCATCTAGGTGTGTTCTCTGCGGGTGTGGGGAGGAGGACTCTCCTCACTTGTTCTTTCGTTGTTCCTTCACCTTACAGCTCTGGAATTTCTGGTGGGGTGTTTGGAAAAGCCCATGCATTCATGCCTCCTCCTTGGTTGAGTTTTGGATTAGTCTGGGGAGGCCCCCCTCCTCGACCTCTTTCTTGCAGGATGTTTGGTATGTTGGTCCCATCTTTCTGCTTTGGCAAGTTTGGTTGGAAAGGAATCAGAGAATCTTTCGAGGTGAAAATTTGGGGATCCAACAAGTTTAGTTTAGAATTGTGGGAATGATCCAGGAGACAGTCGAAGCTAAAGGTGAGATTATGTTTCCGTTAGAGAAAGGAGATGCTAAGATGGTTGATTAGCTGGGTATTCAGGGGCTATCTTCAGCTTCTGCTTGCATCAGGAGAGGTAGGCATGTGAAGCAAAAAGTTCAAAGGGTGGGGAGTTGGTTTCCCCCTCCTACTGGCTTTTTGAAAATTAATACAGATGGCTCATCTAGGGGAAATCCTGGACCTACTGGGATTGGCAGGGTTGGTAGGGATTCTTCTGGATCAATGGTTTTTATTTTTTCTGCTAATGAAGGGATACAGACTGTCAATAAGATGGAAGGCTTGGCTATTCTCTATGCCTTGAAACATGCATATGCTTTAGGGTGGTGTAAGGTTATTTGTGAGTCAGATTCTCAGGTCTTGGTCAATTTACTTCATGGAAAGAAGATTTTTGATGTTAACTGGCAGTTGGCTTTGTTGGTGCAGCAGATATTGCAAGTTAGCTCTTTGATGGAGTCAGTATCTTATGTCCATATTCCAAGGGAATGGAATAAGGCAGCTGATTGTCTTGCCAAATGGGCGTCAGAGAATATAGATGGTGGGAAGATTGATGGGTGGGAGGAGATTCCCCATGAATTATGTCAGGATTTGGAGATGATTCTTGAAGAGGATGGGAGTGCCATTGGGGAAGAGTGATTTTGTTCCTGGCTTTTCTTGTGGTTTTTTTTGGTTCCTGGGGCTTTGGCCCTTTGCTGTTATGTAATGCTTTGCTCTGTTTTTCAATAAAGTTTTAACCCCTTTTTAAAAAAAAATTCTAACCTTATCCCAAAATTCTCCAACTAATTAATTCTTCATTAGTTAATTGATTTAAGCTAATTAACCCACATTACCTTTTCCTCCAATATTTAATTATCATTTATTCCTCAATCCTTTCCCATTTAATCCTATCAATCGATTTCATTGACATGGATAATAATCTAAACTTTCCATCATGTGATAAATATCCCTCCCATTTTTATCCTTTCACATGTCAGAGGATGCAAATATCAAATTAATTTTGCATCTTATCCATCCATTTCATACTAAATCTCCAAACCGCAATCATCACATAAGAATATTTCCATAATGCACATCCTAAACCTAGCCCTCATCCCTCATGTGATACTTGGCATATAACTACAACTTTCATCTAAACCTCAATCCTTATTCAATCTTATCAACCCATTAGCCAAATATATCTTGAACCTTGATCTCCCTCATGGAAATTTTGTCTTCATATCCTTATGTCATTCAATTTTTATTGAATATTCCATATTCATATATCATCATGATGTTTTTTTGTAAGAAACTATATTCTCCATCAACACATCAAAAGACAAAATCAAGTGGATCTAAGGAGCACTATACTTTAAGCTCTATCTAAGGAGAAATAAAGATTTTAGGTGAAGGTATTGTATTTGTATTGCATTATCTTGTATGTTAGTTAAATTTAATACTTTCCCATCTTCATTGTTTAAGATCTATTTTAGTTAGTATGCATTGTTTGGAATTTCATTTGAAGAGTATTTTATTTTATAGAATTATTTTTTTGTGAATTAGTTTATTTATTTAAGATATTTTTTAAAATAATTATTTCAAATTTTTACATTACTTGGAATTTTATTTGAAGAGCTTTTTTATAATTTTAATTGAAAAATATATTAGTTTTCTTTTATTACACTTCACCTCTCCACTATATAAAGTTATTGAATATTAAAAATATTAGTATTTTTTTATTGCATTAATTTCTTAACAATTTAAACAACTATTGCATAAATGAGAAATACATAAATAAGAAATAGTTATAGTATAAATTTTAAAAATGAATTCAATTAACAAGGATAATATTATAAATATAAATATTATTTTGGATCCTATAATAGCTATTTTCTTTATAACTTTTTAAGTTTGTAATAACAAATTGAATTATTAATAAATAATTAAATAAAATAATTTTTACGTAAAGAAACAATCTTATTACAATTAAATTAATATTTAATAATAATTGACATTATTACTACTATTATAATTTTATAATATAAAATGATTTTATTACAATTAAATTAATATTTAATAATAATTGACATCATTATTACTATTATAATTTTATAATATAAAATATCTATTAAACATCTTTAACTTCTTATTTTTAAATCATTTTTTTACTATTTCAACTATAAATTTAATTATTTTATACACTTAGATATGGTCTATACCATTTATGCTAATTTAGACACTTGCATAATAATGTATATCAATTTAATATAAAATATATTGAGTAAATAATTGATATTAACAATAATTAAAAAAAATATTTCTAGTATATTTAGAAAATTAGAATTGATTTTAATGTTTGAGAAGTGTCTCTTGTATGAGATGATGGACATGTACTCTAAATTTTTAGGAATGTATTTATAATTTTTCTTTTCTCACATTATATTAAATATATTTCTCAAATAATCTAATTAATTTACATGTGTCACATAGTAAACAAGTGTCTAAAATAATTAATATTATTGGTCAAGCATTACTTTCCTACTTAAAAATTAAAAAATTAAAAAATAAAAATAAAAAAATCTATAAATGATACAACTACTTATTACAACACTTAAACGTCGAAAAAACAAATATTAAATCTTCAAATAGACATGTATTAAAATGGTTAAGATACCACTATCTTTTACATAAAATTTTAAATACAAATTAAACATTGACATTTAAAATTTTAATATAAATCAAATATTGACATAGAAATATATAACCTTTAAGCTTATACCAATTAACAACATATATCAAATTTGAACAGCAGCAGGCGGGCAGAACAGACAACAAAAATTTGAAAACTCTGCAGGCTTCTCGATATGAGTCCATCTCTTTTCCTCTTCGTTCTCCAGGGGATTAAAAAGATATAACACATCTTTACTGATATCTGAGGCAATTACTAAAACAGAATCACGGCACAGTACAGCACAGTCAACATGAACATGTTCGCTGGTATCTGGTATCTGAGGATATTGTCCGACTGTAGTAATTGAGTTGTTGGCAATATCAAATTCTTTCACACTACAACCTCCGTTCGCCACCCAAACAAATACAACCTCCCGAAAGCAGATACAAAGTTAGCAAAGCGTTCGCCATTAATGTTAGTATTTATGGTTTTCCATAGTCGTGTGTGGGGATCGTAAAGTTGTACGCTGCGCCCATGATAGGGGACTACATAAAACTTGTCATCAATAAAGCCACTAGTACGGTAACTTCGAGGCCGATCGGTTTTGAGGTGAGGAAGTTCGTTCCACCTGTTTTCCTCTAAATTGAAAACATAAGCTTGTAGTAGATCGGGACTGGCACTCTCACTTACCATGCAGGCTTCGCCGCCGCAAGTATAGACAAGACCTTGAGGAGACGGTGACACTGCGCATGCAAAGCAGCTTCTACGGAAAGGCATTTCGCAGCCGAGCCGCCATTTGCGAGATAGAAAATCAAACATCAAAACAGTTCCTCTGCCGTCGCTCTTATTCACAAACCCCATAACAACCAGATGATGTTTTGATCTGACGTATACGCAGGCATACTCATGATGCCCATAATAGAAATCCCAATCTAAGTTCAATTCTTCTGGGATTGGAGGCAGTCTTTCCCACCAGTTTCCATGTGGGTAGTAAATAAGTACATCTAATCGACTTATTGAAAATCTTTCGGCTTCGTCAAGAAAAGCTATTCCCTCCTCGCACTCATTAAGGCGCTGTCGCTCTTTATAGAAGTTGGAACTACTCAGTACAGCGTTCCAGCTCTTGGAGACGGCCCTTAGGTTTTTGTGGAATCTGTATGGAACCTTCACGAGGCATTGCAGCCCCAATTCTTTCGGGAGACCTGGAATAATTTTCATTCTCATAGAACTATACATTACGATTTTAAGAGAGCCCTCCATCAATACATATATATATTGAAAAGCAACGTCTATCCAGCATGACTGATGCACCTTTTTACTAAAATAATAATATTTTTGTTAAATCCAATCGACAATGTTTTGAAATTTTATTTAACTGTTATTTATTAAACAAGTATTTCTTTCATTCCAGGAAAGCTGATAATAGTTTCACTCCATCCTAAGAAAATAATAGGTTATCTCAAAATTAATAGATCAAATATTATTAAAAAAACATGTAATTAAGATAAATGTGTTTTAAATCTTTACATTAAGAAAGTAATTGTTAAGAGAATGTGTATTTTATTCTTCAATATTATATTTTAACGGGTGATTTCTTAAATTTTTATATAAAAATAAGATAAAGATGATGGAATAGATTAAGTACCAAAAATAAGAAAGAGCCTATGTTAATAGTGTGTTATTTGCCTATTTTAAAGAACTAAAACTTCTAACTTGATGTGATTTTGTTTCAAGATAAGGAACAATCTATCAAATATTGGTGAATTGGACATTGCTAAAGAACCTAAAAGTAGATAAAATTGGAAGATAGAAATATAAAAAATAGTCAAATGGTGACACACATCCACTAAATTTTTTTCTACTCTTCAAAATTAATAACATATTGTAAATGTCAAAGACTTTTTGAATGACTTTTCCACTATACAAAAAATCAGCACCCTTGATTTACTATCTCTATATATGAAGGAATCTTTATTAGTCAACTTCTAGGAGGAAAAGAAGAATAAATTATTGGGAAATTGAATGTTGCATTAAAGGATTGGATGGGGATAAAAATTATAGAATGACAACATATAGAAACTAGTAACAAGATTATGAGATCAATGTAGGAAAGGGGATATGAATGATTAGGATTGATATAGAGTAGGAAAAAGGATTTAAAACAATACAAGATACACATGGCTAAGGATGAAATGGACATAAAAGTATAAAAAAATTACATGGTATGAAAATTCTATTATTAGAATTCTCCTTCATTTTATAGAAGTTTGATACTCACAAAAAAGACACAATTTCCAAAAATATTAAGCTCTGATAAGTTGTTCTTTTACTTCCTTGTATTATCCAATGAATATATATTGGCTACCTAAGGTGGTGCTTCTAATCATAGTTGAAAAAATTTTCAAATTAAAAAAAATGCTAAGCCCAAAAAAAGTTGACTCATAAAAAACTCAGCGAAAACTTGGCAAAAAATTCAACAACTTAAAAAATTGCTTAAATTTCATTAAAAATGCATTTTTTTGCAAAATTCAATGATAAGGTGCATCCAATGAGTCAATAAATGAGTATATAAAAGAAACAAGCTGAGTCTAATTGTATTTGATTGATTTGAAAGGAAATTGGGTACAAAATGGCATCCTCATGTGGAATGCGTTGATGATGATAATCTGAAACAAAATGAAAATAGCAAATTGTTTTTGTAAAGTTGAAAGTAAATACTACATTAATATATTTTAAAAATTTACATCTTCCTCTTTCCCATGTCTAGTGAAATAGGGGAGAGGTAGAACTAGATGATATTATAGATGAAGACTTGTAGGAAAACTTGAAAACTTGGACTTGAAGAGTACCTAGAAAATCAAATGAATTCAATGGGATTTTGAGGAAACGCCCCCAATGCCGTCAAGGGGTAGTACCCTGATGGGTTCTATGGGTAGTGCCCTGAACAGGGTTGAGAGACAACGCTCCTCGTGGGGGTTTGCGGGCAACATCCCTAGTGGGGTTGAGGGGCAGTGCCCCTCGTGGAGTCTGGGAAAAATGCCAGCAGGGTCAAGGTGTAGCACCCTTTATGGGAGTCTAGGGGCAATGCCCCCAACAGGGTTGAGGGGCAATGCCTCTCA
Source organism: Sequoia sempervirens (assembly GCA_007258455.2). Taxonomy (NCBI): domain Eukaryota; kingdom Viridiplantae; phylum Streptophyta; class Pinopsida; order Cupressales; family Cupressaceae; genus Sequoia; species Sequoia sempervirens. The sequence goes on along the minus strand of VDFB02000015.1, from coordinate 217,400,109 downwards.
TGGGGTTTGAGGGAAGTGCTTAAATTAAGACCTCCAAAACCACAAAAACCTTCATTGTGTACATCATTTTGCATTAACAAAAGTCCCAAATTAAGACCATCAAAGCCACAAAAAAACCTTCATTGAACACATCATTTTTCTTAGCAAAAAATAAGTTGAAATTGCCTTTATTTCAGCCACAGGTTTCTTTTTGCTGATTAGCCAAGTTTTTTTTTTAAACTCTCCAAGTTTTTCTAAAAACCTCTCTGAGATTTTAAAATAAACTCACCAAAAAATCAGCGAGTTTTTTCTGGTGAGTAAATGGTCCAAATGCTCGCTAGGGAAAAAAACTTTTGAGTTTTTAAAAACTCGCCAGATTTTCAATGGCAAGTTTTTTTTATCTATGCTTTTAATAATTTCAATTATATATATGCTTGATTGATTTTGATATTTTGAATATATGAGTTTTAAGTTTCTCTTTATTCATGCTTAATTGATTTTGTTATACTTTCTAACATACGATATTTTTAAGGTTTGATTTTTTTTCACAGGCTATTTGTAGAGGAAGCATCTCCAAATAATTTTTTTGCAGTTCCAAAGATGTTTTTTGGTAAGAAGTTTGTTGAATACCTAGCTATATTTGCAACATGCATTTTTAGAGGAGTTGGAACGTATGTAGTTACCTTGTTAGCTTTTGAAGATGCATCTAATTGTCCTCTCTCTGAGCTGCTTGACATATCTCAACATCTGAAGACTGCGAGCGAGGTTAAAGCAATAATTCTTACAGGCCAAAGTCATGAAAAAGGTCTTCTTTGAGTTGTTTCTTCTAACATTTCATGTTTTAAAGGAAATTTGTCACATGATTCCAACTCCTGTTCTACAACAACTTATTCAACCTTTAATTAATACATGACAGTGACATAATGAGAATATAATTTGAGACCACGGCTTATCATTGCATATGATAAACAACAACAAATGTTTGGTTCAAACAATGACATTGTTAATGTTTGGTAGCTTCAGGAGATATTTTCCCCTTAAGAAAATGATTTCCAAGGTAGGTTGGCCTTGATGCACATATAATATTTTATATTTTATATTCTCTAAGGGGGGCGACCTAGTGAAGAGGTCACCTATCCTTGTAAATAAGTAAGGTGAAGATCTTTCATTTAATCATCAAATCATCATTCTTCTCTTCTACTATTCACACCTCTAGCAACAATTCATTCCTAGCAGTAGTAGATCCAATTTATGTAAGAAGTGGTATCATCTACGACACTTGAGGTTTGCTTCAAGGACAAGTGACATTTTTCATTGTATCAAATTCGGCCTTGTGTAAGGCCTGTCTTGTAAGTAAATTTATGCACTTTTATTCTAATAAATGAGAGATATATTTTTGTTAGGTTTTTCTCCCTCGAGTAGGAGCGTTTTCCTAGGGTAAATCGCTATGTTCATTGTCTATGTGTTGCATTTTTCTTCTTATTACATTTTTGATCCTAAAACTAACATGATATTAGAGTAGGTTTAAGTAAAGATATGATCAGATGTGTTTAAGCATGAAGGTGAAATTAACTCATTGTTTATCATCTCAATTGCTATGGTAGTGTACATATGAATGGTTTTATAGTGCAATTGATTGGCCATGGTTTGCTCAGAATGAGTTTGTGGAGTACATTTGAATCATGTAGGTCTTGGAATTCCTAGACTTACTCATGTTGAATGGGGTGTCATACGCAGTTCTCTCGGTAAGCCATGTTGCTTATCCAAAAGATTCTTTCAAGAGGAAAGGGAGAAATTGGAACAGTATCGTGAATCAGTACAAAAGCATTACAATGAAGTTCAATCCGGCATTCGTGAGGGTTTTCCAACAGACTTAGCTTAGCCTTTATTTGTATGCCAACCTGTTATTTCTTGTCATCCAAGAACAAGGGAAGTGCATGATGGCAATATTTTGACTATCAATTGAAATAGATGAAGAGTTCAATTTGTCAGGGTAGAATTGAGAGTTGAATTTGTGATGTTTGGGGCATCATATTGATGTAACTATAATATATCAATGGAAGACTTGTTTTCCTGTGGAAGTTGACTGTGTAGGATGTCATATTCTGGGTCATAGCCAACAATTGGTGTCTTAGCAGGGTGTTGAGTCGACTTATATTCCTAGAATGTTGAAGGATTGTTTCTTCACCCAACACAAAAGGAAGTAGGCAGATGTTGATGAAGAGCTTGTCCGGGAAAAGGATTAAGGTTTTGAGATAGGTCAATGGAGGGGATTTCACTTCCAGAGGATTTCTTTGCAATCTCTGAGGCAAGGATCAAGAGGGAGTTCTGTGACTCATTGAGAAGAAGTGAAGGTTGTAGTGTTGCAAGGCCAAGTGCTAAATCCTTGGAAGACCTCTTCAACAGTTGAGAACAAAATTGTACAAGACAGTCAATCTAAATTTGACATTGGTAGCTTCACAAACCTATTCAAAATAGGGTGATCTAGGATGAGGTTGAGGATGATAGCCTTGGACTCTAGCAAATCAATAGTTCCAGAAGTGTGCATTGGAAACTGTTCCTCTAAGGCAAGCATTGTAAACAATATTGGAAAAGGAGGTTAGGAGGTTGATGCAAGTACTTGGAGCTTCAAAAGGAGTCACATCATCATGAAGATTTGTTTTAATGTATATTTCTCTGAGATAGAGAAATATGAGGTTGAAGCCCTTTAGTGTATATTTCTTTGAGATGGAGAAATATGAGGTGAAAGACCTTGTAGTGTATATTTCTTTGAGACAAAGAAATATGAGGTGTTAGCCCTTGTTCATCTCTAAAACTGAGATGAGACGTCATGTTGAGAGACTACATGATGACATCACATTGAGAGACTCCATGATGAACTCTTGTACTTGTGTTTCTTTCCACACATGGGAGCAGCCATTGTGGATGTCATGTTGAGAGACTCCATGATGGCATCACATTGAGAGACTCTATGATGAGCACTTGTACATGTGTTTCTTTCCACACATGGGTGTAGCCATTGTGGGTGTAATGTTGAGAGACTCCATGATGACATCATGTTGAGAGACTTCGTGATGAACTCTTGTACATCTTTGAGACTGAGATGTAGTTTTCCACAAGTGGGTGTAGCCATTGTGGGTGTAATGTTGAGAGACTCCATGATGAGGTTATCTAGAAAATACCTCCCTAGCTAAGAGGGAGTGGTAGTGTTTGGTAGTTTTGAGAGATATTTTCCCCTTAATAAAATGATTTCCAAGGCAGGTCAGCCTTGATGCACATATAATATTTTATATTTTGTATTCTCTAAGGGGGTCGACCTAGTGAAGAGGTTGCCTATCCTTGCATATAAGTAAGGTGAATATATTTCATTTAATCATCAACTCATCATTTTTCTCTTCTACAATTCACACCTCTAGTAGCAATTCATTCCTAGTAACAACAGATCCAATTTCTATAAGAAGTGGTATCATCTACAACACTTGAGGTTCGCTTCAAGGAGAAGTGACATTTTTCATTGTATAAAATTTGGCCTTGTGTAAGGCCTGACTTGTAAGAATATTTTTGCACATTTATTCTAATATATAAAAGATATATTTTTGTTGGGTTTTTCTCCCTCGAGTAGGAGGGTTTTACTAGGGTAAATTGTTGTGTTCATTGTCTATGTGTTGCATTTTTCTTCTTATTACATTTTTGATCCTAAAACGAACAGACATGAGTTTGGTTTTCTTGTTTAAAAATATTTTGTTTATGAAACATTAATTTTATGAAGCTTACTTTTCTTGCAGATCCAAAGCTTTCCAACTTATTAAAAATGTTTATATGGGCACATAATCAACTTGATGAGAAGGCATGTTATCCACATATATCTGACATTTCCAATGCAACTCTAGAAGAAACCAACATATAAATGTGGCAAGTGTTCTTCTATGGATTGAAATATAAAATGGGATCCCAATAGAGCATTTGGATGTCGTAATTTGTAAATGGTTGGAAATCCACAAGTTGGTCTAAAACTTGCATGCTTGGAAAAAGTGGTCAAAATTAGAAAACAATCAATCTGCAAAATTTGTTTGACAAGAAGTCCATACAGAGAAATAGAAACCTATTTATTGGTTTATCTCTATTTAGAATGCGTTCTACTTTTCCTATATGTTACGATTTATTTATGTACCATTATTTTTTTTTACAAACTTTTCATGTCATGTAGATTTGTCCTCAATATTTATTATATTTGGGCATGAAAACCAAACCTACTGGGTGTAGTGACATGCCCCCTTGCATATGTTGAAATGTAGCTTGGAAGATAAATCTTCAAACCTAGAACTGTGTCACCCAGGCTGGAGAGATTAGATAAAATTTCTTGCCTTTCTCCTTGCTATCTTTTACGCACTTGCCAGTTTGGAAATTCCTTTTTAGAAACAACTTTGTCTTCTTTCTAAGATTAATCTTTGCTTTGCTTCACCGTTGGTGAATAAGAGATTATAAAAAGGGAAATTGATGTGTGTATTGTAGGTAGACAGTTTGAAGGTTTTTGTAGGAAATGACATAGGAAGAAAGGGAGATTCAGAAAATAGAAGGAGGATTTGAACATTATCCAAGTTTGCAATATTGCTAGGATGCCAAGTTCTGGCAGTTGTAAATTTCTTCCTTTCTGTAGTAATAAAATCTCTCTTTGAATGCTAGTTTTTCCCTAGAGTTAGGGGTTTTCCAGGGTAAATCATTGTGTCAAAGTGCAATTGCTTTTCTCTAAATTTTTTGCTCATTCAGTATTTTAGTGAAGTTGTGCATGCTTTAAAGTCATTTGATGCAAATTTTAAGATTCAATTTATTTCAAACATTTCAGAGTTTAGGGACAAGTGAAAGTCCTCAAGATTAACAACAATCAGTGAAATACTGGGGCATGCAACCTACTTTTCCACACGTATTTTTTGAACACATTATTTCAGCTAATAATTCATAAATCATGTCAGGGTTTTTCATCTCCTTTTGGGCCAATTTTCTTTGTGTTCAGGTATAAGTTCCCCTCAATAGCACAACCGGATTAAGAGATTCATGAGCAAGACTTGAGGGGGCTTTGGCAGGTGCATAGGAAAACAAGAGAATTCTTCTATTTCTGGAGGAGAATGGTTTGAAGAAATACATAACCACTACCATTTCTGTTCCGACAGATGACTACACGCTTTGCTTCTTCCTTGAGAAAGAAGATTCCAAGTGCTAGATGCATTGTTGGATGGGATGTCAGAGGATTTCACCTTAGTTCCTTATATTGTAGATTTAGACACTTGCATCAAAGAGATGATGATTTGTTAGTTCAGGATCTATAGGAAGAGTTAGGGAGTACATGCAATTGAATTCTTAGGGAGTAAGCATAAGAAACACCAGAATCCAAGAAAGGGGAGAGCATTGATGGACTACCTTACCACCAGGATTGAAGAATTAGTAAAAGATGATTGGTAACTTCCGAGAATAGCAACTACCAGATTGATGAGGTTGTCAGGATTAGCGTTGGCAGGATTCAGGGAAAATGATTGGGTCATTGTCAAAGTTGTATTTGGATGAAATAATTTATTCTATGATTGGGATCATTTGTGTGACTAATTTCACTCAGGTAAGAGTTATGAATGTCAGTTATGTTAATGGAGGCATTTCATCAATGGTCATAAGGGTGAGGTGGAAGAGAAAGTTGAACTCTTGCCAGACAAAGGCAAAGCTAAGAAAGGCTCAAGTAGTGAGTCTACCTTAAAAGGGGATCAAGAATAAAAAGAAAGACCTAAGAAAAATTAAATGTTCATGGTTGTGATCAATAATGGTAACAACTAGATTAAGAGATTCAGACAAACTTGAGGGGGCTTTAAGCTTTGGTGCGTGGAAAGCAAGAATTCTTCTATTATTGGAGGAGAATGGTTTGAAGAAATACATAACCACTACCATTTCTATTCCGACAAATGCTACGCTATTAGTGACCTACCAGAAAGAAGATTCCAAGGCTAGATGCATTGTTAAGGATGGGGTCAAGGATCGCCTTGTTCCTTATATTGTAGATTTAGACACTTGCAAAAAGATGTATGATGCCATATTCAATCTATACTAGAGTTCAAATTTGAACATGCAATTGATTCTTAGGGATAAGCTAAGAAACACCAGAATGAAGAAAGGGGAGAGCATTGTGGACTACCTTACTAGGATTAGAATAGTAAAAGATGAGCTGGTAACTATCTGAGTAGCAATGCCAGATGATAAGGTTGTCAGGATTGCATTGGCAGGATTCACAAAAGATTGGGACATCATTGTCAAAGTTGTATTTGGATGATAATTTATTCTTGATTGGGATCATTTGTGGACTAATTTCACTCAGGAAGAGTTATGAATGAGTTATGTTAATGGAGGCAACATCAATGGTCATAAGGGTGAGGTGGAAGAGAAAGTTGCTCTTGCCAACAAAGGAAAAGCTAAGAAAGGCTCAAGTAGTGAGTCTACCTTAAAAGGGGACAAGAATAAAAAGAAAGACCTAAGAAAAATTAAATGTTATGGTTGTGAGCTAGGGCATTATGTCAGCCAATGCCCGAGTCAAAAGAAAGGAGACAAGAAGAAGAAGCAAACAACAACTTCAGTGGATGTTGATGAGCTATCCTCTAGACTAGAAAATGAGTTTTCTCTTCTAAACTGTTTATCTAGTCAAACACTACACAGGTCTGGTATATTGATAGGGGTGCATCATGCCATATGATAGGAGTTAGAGAAAAATTCTCCAACTACAAAGCAAAAGAGGTAGGCTTCCAAATAAAAATGGGAAACAAGAGCACATGCACTCCAATTGGGAGAGGGACTATTTCATTTCAGAGGGAGTCAAATAGTGATATTAAGATCACAGATGTATTGCATGTGCCAAGGGTGTGCATGAATCTAATTTCAGTATTTACCCTTGAAGACAAAGGGTACATTGTACTCTTTCAGGGATATAGGGTGTATTTAAAACATAAGGATTGGAAGAAGGCAAAGAAAATTGGGGTTATAAGTGACAATTTATACATGTTACAGTTTGAAAATCCAAAGGCACTGGTGAGCAGTGACAACAACATGGAAATATGAGAGTTGTGGCATAGACAGATGGGACATATACACCATGGGGCATTGAAATTGCTTAGAGAAACTGTGATAGGAATTCCAGAGTTGAGTGCAGAGCACGGTGACGCGTGTAAAGGATGTGCACTTGGGAAATTTTCAAAGGCAACCTTTCCTAGAAGTGACAGTAGAAGTAAATGTGTTCTTGATTTGATACATTTTGATATTTGTGGTCCCATGTCTACTCAATCATTGAGGGGTTATGAGTATTACGTAACCTTCATTGATGATTTCTCTAGGAAGACCTGGATATATTTCTTGAAGGCCAAAGATGAGGTCTTTAGTCACTTCCAAGATTTCAAAGCTCTTGGGGAGAATATGTTAGGAAAGAAGATTAATGTTCTTTAGACAGACAACAAGGGTGAGTATAAAAGAAAATCCTTCTAGGAGTTTTGTACCAAAGAAGGAATCAAGAGAGAGTGGGCTGTTACCTACAACCCACAACAAAACGGGGTTGCTGAGCGTATGAACAGGGCAATTGTTGAAGTAGCCAGGGCCATGCTATTTGATTAGGATCTCCCTAAGTATCTTTGGGAAGAGGATTGTAGCACAACAATCTATATTTAGAATAGAGTACCTCATAATATTTTGGGAAAAATGACACCAAAAGAAGCCTTTATAGGGAAGAAGCTTGAGGTCAGGCATTTTAGGATCTTTGGCAGTATAGCATACTATCACATACCATCAGAGAAACGAACCAAGTTAGATTTGACTATAGAGAAAGGTTTCTTTGTTGGATACAACAAAACCTCCAAGGAATACATGACCTTTATTCCAGGGATGAGGAGGATCATAACGAGACATGATGTGAAGTTTCTAGAGGAGAAAGCCTTCAAAAAATCTTAGAATTTACCAGCAGTTGAGCAGAGTCAATAGATTGAAGCTCTAAAAGTGGATTCGGAGTCTCAGGAAAGAGAACTATGATAGGAACAAATGCAGATACATGTACCTTGGGTGAGCTAAGTCCATAGGATCAGGAGTAGCAGAATAAGGAACAACAAGCTCCATCTATTGGTGTATCTCCTACTGGCGAGAGAAAGACCAGCCGAGTGGAAACTCAAATTGCACGAGATGCTCAGGGGTTTATTGGAGCTCCTAGAATGAGTGGTAGGGCGAGGAGGCCACTAGCTAAATATTCAAATTATGTGGCATTAATAAGTGAGCTCATTGATAGTGAGCCTTCTAGTTATCAGGATGCTACACAACAGTAGGTTTGGCAGGATGCCATGGTGGAGGAGTACAACTCCATGAAGAATGATGTTTTGGATGTTGTGCCAAAGCCTTTAGATAAGGTAGTGGCTAGTTCTCGCTAGATCTATAAGATCAAGCATGGTGCAAATGGTAGCATAGAGAAATACAAAGCCAGGTTCATGGCCAAGGGGTTCTCTTAGAAGGACAAAATTGATTATGACGAGACATTCACTCCAGTGGCTAGATATACCTCCATACACATTGTGATCTCATTAGAAGCACAAATGGGATGGAAAATGCATCAAATGGTTGTTGAGACAACTTTCCTAAACATAATCATAGAGGAAGAGGTGTACATCGAACAACCAAAAGGTTTTGTGGTGCATGGGAGTGACTCTCATGTTTTCAGGTTAAAGAAAGCACTATACAGACTTAAGCAGGCACCCAGAACATGGTATGAGCGCATAGATAGCTACTTTCAAAGCATGGGATTCATGAAGAGTGAGGAAGACTCCAACCTTTACCTCTCATGGTGGGGGGTGACCCACTCATTCTAGTTTTGTATGTGGATGATTTATTTATGACTGGTTCACCGAGGCTCATAGAGGATTGCAAGAGGGACCTAGCAACATAGTTTGAGATGAACGATTTTAGGTTGATGCACTATTTTTTGGGACTAGAGGTGTGCTAGACAGAGGTTGAGATTTTCCTTGGTCAAGGGAACTATTCTATGGAAATATTGAAGTGATTCAGAATGTTGGATTGTAGACCCATGTCTACACCGATGGTTACAAATTGGTGGAAGATCAATGGATCAAAGTAGGAGGTAGTAGACCCCACCTTGTATAGACAACTTATTGGTTCATTGATGTATCTAGTCAATACAAGACCAAACATTTGTTTTGCAATCAACTCTCTTAGTCAGTTCATGGTAGAACCAAAGAGAGTACATTGGAAAACAACAAAGAATGTGCTGAGGTATCTATGTGGTATAGTTGATTATGGGTTGAGATATAATTGGGGTGATGGTGTCAGGTTGATTGGCTACACTAATGCATAATGGGTTGGTAATGCAGTAGATAGGAAAATCACTTCAGGGTGCTGTTTCAACATGGCATCAAGGATTGTCTCTTAGTACAACAGGAAATAAAAGTTTGTGCAAGCATTAAGCTCTGTGGAAGTAGAGTACATGGCAGCGAGCATGGAAACATGTGAGGGCATATGGCTTTGGAAGTTGTTAGTGGCATTGTTTGGTTAGGAGCTAGAATCGACCATCATTCACTGTGATAACCAGAGTTGCATAAAACTCTATGAGAATCCTATGTTTCATGATAGTTCAAAGCATATTGACATTAGATATCACTTTATCAAGGATTGTGTACAGTGTGGATTAGTTCAAATACAGTATATATCAACAAATGAGTAGGTTGTAGACATCTTAATAAAGGCCTTGATGAAAATCAAGTTTGTCTTTAGGGACAAGTTAGGTGTAGTAGAGAACACCTTCCTCGCTAAGAGGGGGTGTTGAAAATGTAGCTCAAAAGATAAATCTTCCAGCCTGAAACCATGTTACCCACGCTGGAGAGATTAGATAAAATTTCCTACTTTTCTCCTTGTTATCTTTTATGCGCTTGCTAGTTTGGAAATTCCTTTTTAGAAACAATTTTGTCTTCTTTCTAAGATTAATCTCTTCTTTGATTCACCGTTGGTGAATACGAGATTATAAAAAGGGATTGATGTGTGTATTGTAGGTAGAAAATTTGAAGGTTTTTGTAGGAAATGATATGTGGAAGAAAGGGAGATTGCAGTGAATAGAAGGAGGATTTGAACATTATCCAAGTTTGCAGTATTGTTGTGGATGCCAGGTTCTGGTAGTTGTAAATTTCTTCCTTTCTGTAGTAGTAAAATATCTCTCTTTGAATGCTGGTTGGCTCGTACCCACAAAAGGATATGAAAATCAAAGCAAAACCTTTCCTGGGAATTGGACATTTCGACAGGTGACTAATATCTCTTTGTCGATGTTCATTTTACTTGTCAAACTAGGGGACGTAGACTTTAAATGGCGCGGCAAAATATATGCACTAGGAACTAGTTTTTGGTCAAAGAGTCTTCACCGGAGCTTCCTCGAAGTCGTGCAAGAAATGGACTTTACTGCAAGGCCGAGATCGGCTGTGCTTGACTCGATCAATCTTCAACAACCTGCGAAGCAAAAGGTAACAGATGCGAAAGAAAAGGCATATGGCACATAGACAATCTCTATTCATTAATCACACATTTTAAATCTACTTCATCATTCAAAAACTATATACGATATACCAGTCATTTTCAGGAGTCAACAAGGAAATAAATGCAATCAAGTCAACACAATAAGCTGCAAGAGTATTAAAGTATCTTGCTACAGGATATCCCAATAAAAGGTTTCAACAAAGTTTAAACAGCCATGAAATGACAAAAGTAAAGATATTTAAAAGTTTATCATAACATCCAAATTATGAGCATATTTTAAGCTCATCACTACCCCCTACTTAGCCCAATGCTGGTCCTTCAGCATTAACTTTCCTGGTGGTTTCTCTAAAGTCAGTGGTGGCTGCATGACTCTAGAATGGATGTCCAAATTTGTAATAAAATCTTCTAAAATCCTGGCACCTTTCATACCTTCGGTCTTCTAATTCATTGTTAAGATTTGTAGCCTGGTGAGGATAGAGGGGCCACATTAGCATAGGGGGTCTGAATGTTAACGGTAGCCATAGTTCAAATCTTGTTTGAAGTCCCAATTGAATATATCTACTGGTTCGTTTGAGAGCTGCTGTGAAATTTAGGGGACCATGTGGTTCTGACTTTCTTAACCCAACAGTTAATCTCTCCCATCTTTTCTCACCTTTGGTGTATGCTAGTCTCCAAGATGAATATGGTTGTGCCTGGAATTCATCATATACTTGTTTTCTGATATCAAATATTTTCTCCCTAGGTGAAACATTATTAATACCATATGTCAGAGCAAACCAATCTTTCAACATTGCATGAGGATTTGCACTTTGAGAGTGTAATGGAATAGGCTCTGTGTTCTCAGCTTCCTCATATGTTTCCCACTGCCTGCCATAATTTGCCTCATTTGCTGCCCAAGACATGAATGCTCTCAAATGAATATCACCAATGTATAGAAGAGGATTCCATTCTATTTCAAATGGAATTAAAAAGCCATGCAAAAAGAATTCACACAGAGAATTCCTTAACCAGTTAGGGGCTACCTGATATGCTTCATAAAACTCTTTGGCAGTGTGAATTATAGGATCTTGGTTTCTGAAAATTCTCATCAATTGAAACCATAAAAAATGTTTTTTGAGGTACAGAGCATAAAATCTGGGTGGTGGTCTACATTCCATAATTTGACCAGTTACTTTTAACATTTCGTCCATTTTTGCTTTCAACTCAGCAATTTCCTATTTCTGACTTTCAATTTTTTTTTTTCAATTTCTTCTTTTCTACTTCCCATAGACTTTGTTGCATGTCAGTCTGGGCTATGTGTCAAAAAGTCAGGGGTTGCAATGTAACTGTTTCCCAATTAGCTTTAACATATTCCAGAAACTCAACTAAAAATATCCTTTTATACACAACAATGGATTTATAGTTTGCAGGGTGAAATACAGTTTCACTAGGCACATTCAGTTGTTCGGTCTGTTCTTGCTCTTGCTGCAAGATAAATTCTTCTTGTTGCTGTGGTGGAGAAGTCTGTGCTTCCTCCAAAAATTGCATAGCAACAGTAGCCAAATCGTCAAAATTTGGTAACCCTTGCTCATTGTGCCCTGTTTCTTTTGTCTCAACGTGTTCCTCTTCAGGAAGGAACGAACTCTGAGCAGCATTTTTAGACTCATTCTGAGAAACATTAAATTTAGACTCAACAGACCCTTCTGAAATTATAATCACCTCTGGTTGTAGTGAAGCAGGGGAGGTCTTAGATTGTTTCCTTGTGGAAACCCTTCTTAGCACAGATGCTGTTGTAGGAGATGTTCTGGTAGCATTCCTTTTTCTTGTTTGTTCAGAGGGCTCTACCCTACCAGAGGATGATGGTGAACTGGAAATAGCAACAGGTGTTGCTGTAGGAGAAACGGCTGCAGGGGAAGGTGCTGCAAGAGAGGAGCATTACCTTTTCTGAGAATGAGGATCAGATTTTGGGGACACTTCTGCCTTTGTTTTTCCTTTCTGTCTCCTAGTAGCAGACCTAGTTTGTACCCTAGTAGAGGATTTATGTGCGAAAGCTGCAGGACCGGGTGCTACATGAGTAGATGACCCTTGCCCTGTTCTACTAGTAGATGCAATTTCTTTCTTCTTTCTCTGAGGCCGTGGGGTAAGTACCCTAGGGGGTTGTGAAATTTGCAAACTCTTTTGGGCAACAAATTGTTGCCAGGAGAGAGGTGAGACATCTCTCAAAGAGCGCTTAATCAGTAATTTAATAAGGCCATGATGAGTGACAGAATTGTCTTTCCCCTGTTGAGTTCCGTGGGCACTTTGTTCTAAAAATTTTATCAAGAAATTCAGAACATTTATAACTAACCCATGCCTCATATGGCTTAATAATTTAAAATGATGAGAATGTAGGTAGGAAAAATGGCCTTCACAGGTTAAATACCTGATTATATAAGCGGCATACTCTGAATAAGGAGGAGGCAACGATACATGCTTGCATCCCTGCTTGGAGACTTCCAGAGGTCCATCAGTGGGCATTGAAAACTTAGCCCTTGCAGCTGCAGCGTCTGAAGAAAAGTTTTTTTCAACAGCTGGAAGCCCGATTACTTCAGCAATTATGTCTTTGGTTGCAACAACTATTAGACCCCATACGGTGGTTTCCCCTTCAGAAAGGGTTCTCAAAAATTCTCTAGCAGCCTCATCAAAATCATTTAAGCTCAAGAAATAATTTAGCCATCCACAAAGGCTGAATGCATGGACTATTTGCGGATTTTGCAGTAACAATTCATGAGCTACAGGCTCATGTCGTACCAACTGACCACCCATGTTTGCAGTTCTCCTTTAAATGAACTCAATACCTTGCTGAAGATTCAAATTATCTGTTTCCTTTTTCTGCTCTGGTTCTTTTTTTTGTCGCGCCGTCACATTCTTTCTTTTTTCCAAAAATAAACTTTTTGAACAAGAAGTTTTAATCGTAGTTTACAAGAAAAACATGCAATAAAGAAGGACATGCGATCATATTTGGAAAGTACCAGAAAAGTATTAAAAAAAGATTATTTGTGCAGTTATAGCAGCGGTGAAAAGACAGGTTTTAAAAAATGGATTACCCCGCCCCCTACTTAAAGTATGACATGTATCCTCACATGTACTAAAGAATAGGTAGAGATTCAGGTGATAATGACTGGTACATGCATAGCAATAAATAAATAGAATGAAATAAATCAAATATGTGATAAGAAAAGATATGGTGTACCTTTGATAATTGCACGTACGTGTGAAGAAAGATGACGACATCAACATGAATTGACAAGTAGGAAAGATATCTTAATTAAGGTTGATGTTGACGAACGAAGTGGATGGGTGACATGGGCGGATGAGATGAATCAGATGGAATGGATGGATGGGATGGATTGATGGAAGATAAAGAATTGAGATGGGGGCGATAAATGAAAATGGAGAAAAAGAGATTTCCTTTTTTTAGAAAAGAAAACCTTTATTATGGGCATGCTTTTTGAAAATTATGGTAATGCTGCAGGAGAAAGGCTAAAGCCTTCGGCTGTAGGAAGAGTAGCGAGAGGAACCTGAATGAACTGCTGCATGAATTCTTCCTTTGAAACTGGTTTGTGGTACAACCGGAGTCGGTGGCCATTGACTAGCAATTTGAAACGAACTGGATCAATTGTCACTAGCTGTACAGCTCCATTGTCGAACACATTTTCAACTTCATAGGGGCCAAGCCAACGTGTTGTGAGCTTACCCTAGTTTTCTTGATATCTGGAATCATATAACAAGGCCCAATCTCCAGCAAAAAATTTCTTGGTTTTGATGTGCTGATCATGCCATTTCTTCCTTTGCTGTTGAATTGCTTTTGTATGCTGCAGGGCAGCTTTTCTCATTTCGTCCAAAGCATTTAGCTGTAGGAGACGGTCCTTCTGTGCTTCAGATATGTCCATGTTGAGTTCAAGAGCTGTTCTCAAAGTTTTGTGCTCAAATTCTATGGGTAACATAGCTGTTTTCCCATAAAGCAGCTCAAAAGGTGTAAACCCAGTTGTTGTCTTCCATGTAGTTCTATAAGCCCAAACTACTTCAGGAAGTCTATTGCTCCAGTCTTTCTTATGGATCTGCACTGTCTTTGTGAGGATCACCTCAATTTCTTTGTTTGTTACCTTCGCCTGACCATTGGCTTGGGGGTGATAGGGGCTGGACTTCCTATGTTTTATCTTATAGTCATTCATTAGTGCAGTGATCAGATTTGATGTAAACTGAGCTCCCTGATCAGTTACAAGCTCTCTGGGAACTCCAAATCTTGTAAAAATTTGTTCATACAGAAATTCAGCAACTTTGTTATCTTGGGCATGAATCATAGCTTTTACCTCGGCCCATTTTGTTACATAGTCTGTGCAAACTAGAATGTATGATTTTCTATTTGATGGTGGATCAATTGGTCCCACAAAATCCATCCCCCATTTATCAAAAGGGGTGACTATTATCTACGGATATAATGGCATTTCATCGGACCTAGTTGGTCTTCCCATACGCTGGTATCTGTCACATTTTCTTGTATAGGCCACAACATCCTTATGTAACATTGGCCAGTAGTACCCTATTGTAAGAACCTTCATTGATGTTCTTTTTGCTGCAAAATGTCTTCCACATGGTTCATCATGGCAAGCATGCAATATATCATAAGTTTCATCTTCTCTTACACATCTTCACATTACTTGATCAGGTCTAGTATAAAACAAACAATTTGTAATCCATGAAAAATTAAATTTTTTCTCTATTAACTTCTTTTCTTTTGGAGAAAGGTGGGCTGGTATTTTGTTTGTTGCTAGATAATTGGCAATGTCTGCATACCAGGGTGTATGTGCGGTAATGGAAAACAAATGTTCATCTGGGAACCTATCATTAATGATCTCATGTTCAACAGGTGCAGCTGATTGAAGTCTTGATAAAAAGCCAACTACAACATTAGCTCTTCTTGGTTTGTTAATGATTGTGATATCAAATTCTTGTAACAACAGGAGCCATCGTGCCAACCTACCAGAGATGGCAGGTTTGTTCATCAGATACTTGATTGCTGCATGACCATTATGAACGAATATCTGATAACCTGTGACATAATGCCTAAATTTATTCAAAGCATACACTACTGCAAGCAACTCCTTTTCTGTGACAGTATAGTTGAGCTCAGGACCTTGAAGGTTCTTGCTGATAAAGTAAATAGCATGTTCAATTGATTTTTTTTTTGACTTAAAACTGCTCCTATGCCAAAATCAGAGGCATCAACATGTATGTGAAAAGGCAAATTCCATTTTGGACCTTGAAGAACAGGGGCTTTAGTAAGCAAGTCTTTTAGTTGTAGGAAGGATTTTTCACAGGCCTCTGTCCACTCAAATTGGGAATCCTTTGTTAACAAGGCATAAAGTGGACTGAAAATTTTACTAAAGTCTTTTATAAACCTTCTATAATACCCTCCATGACCAAGAAAACTTCTGACATCTTTTTGTTTTGTAGGAGTTTGTAAATTATGAATAACTGCAATTTTAGCAGGGTCAACTTGAATTCCATTCTTTTGAAACATAATGACCTAGAACAATACCTTCTTCCATCATTAGAAAGCACTTCTCACTGTTAGAGACAAATTTTTCTCTCTACACCTTTTCAATACCTTTTCTAAATTTATTAGTGCTTCTTCAAATGTGACTCCATAGGTAGTGAAATCATACATGTAAATCTCCATACATTCATGAGATATATCAGCAAAGATACTAATTACTGCTCTCTAAAATGTTGCTGGCGCATTGCATAGGCCAAAAGGCAAGACTGAATAAGCAAATGTTCCCCATGGACAGGTAAAATTGGTCTTGTCTTGATCTTCAGGGGCAATTTTTATTTGATTGTACCCACTGTAACCATCCAAAAGGGAAAAATATCTTTTGCTAGACAATGAGTCCAGTACTTGGTCTACAAAGGGTAATGGAAAGTGATCTTTTTTAGTGGCACTGTTCAACTCTCTGTAATCTACACACACTCTCCATTTTCCACCCTTTTTTGGAATGATGACTAATGGAGAAACCCATTGACTGTCAAAGATTGGATAAATAAAACCAGTATCAAACAACTTTTGAAGCTCACTTTTAACTATTTCTCTAAGTGCTGGATTTACTCTTCTTTGAGGTTGTCTAATCGGTGAACAATCTTCTTTGATATATATTCTATGAGTACAAACTCAAGGATCTATTCCTTGCATGTCCCCATATTTTCATGCAAAAGTTTTATGCTGTTCTTGTAGTATTTTTAATAAGTCAGCCTGTTGAGACTGTGACAGCTTGCTATTGATATTCAAACAATGACCTTGAGACAATTCTATCTGCTCTGTGAGATTACTCATAGAATCTATAGGTGACGTTTGTACCTCTTGTGGAAGTAGATTATGAAAAATTGCTAGAAGTTTAGGCAGTGAACTTTCAAAATCTGGTTGCTGTAGGAAACATTGAAAATGAGTACCATTTGGATCAGATGAACTACCCGTATCAGAATTGTACTGTAGAATTTGGAACAACAAAACATCCTCACTCTGAAGTTGTGAGAATGGATCATTTTGAATCATCATTAATTGAGCCAAAGAATTGGCTTCTTTAGTTTCTTCCTCCACATCTGGCCAAATAGGTTGGGACAAATCTGGTTGAGGTCTAGCAGGCGGATACAGAGCCAATTTCTTTGTGGACTGTCCATCAAAAATGGTCATATCTCCAGAACGACATCCTATAAAAGCATTAGCAGTTGCTAACCATGGTCTACCAAGGATAACTGGATACCCTCCTAAAGTTGCCTTAACTGATAATATTATGAAATCAACAAGATACTCCCAAGATTCAAGAGTGACAATTACATCTTCCACTATCCCATCAGGTTTAACTGTGGGGCTGTCTACAAGCTGCAGAACTGTGGGTGTAGACCTAATGTTTGAAATGTTTAGGGAGTCCATAGTATGCTTTGTCATAACATTAATGGCAGCACCTAAATCAATCAAAACATTTTTTACAACTTGGCCATTTATATGTATCTGCACTATAGGACTTTCAAGATCAATAT
This sequence comes from Sequoia sempervirens, assembly GCA_007258455.2. Classification (NCBI taxonomy): domain Eukaryota; kingdom Viridiplantae; phylum Streptophyta; class Pinopsida; order Cupressales; family Cupressaceae; genus Sequoia; species Sequoia sempervirens. The sequence goes on along the minus strand of VDFB02000015.1, from coordinate 217,382,535 downwards.
ACTTTGGAATAACTACATTTCCCAACATTATATCAGCCAATTTCTCTAAGACATGAATTGTTTGAGGATCCTCTTTCTTTCATCCAGGCTTCTTCAAATAGGCCTCTTTAATAGCTTTTCCAAAAATGAGAATATCTTTAATAGCCTGAAATAAAGGGATTTGAATCTACACATTCTTGAGCTGATCCAGAATGTCAAAAGTGGGTTCTTCCATGGATTTAGATGCAGTACTTTGCAACCTCTGAGGAAAAGGTGGGTTGTCTTGAGTTTGCAAAATAGGCTCCTAAGAAACCATATCAGTTATGGGCATGTGCTCAGTAGGAACAATAGGTGCAGTAGATTCTTCAAGGGGAGAATCTGGTATTTTAGTAATTAGTGGTGGTTTTGGAGCAGGTAGAGTGGTTCCAGACCTCAAATGGATGTCATTAATGTTTAAGGCATAAGCTTGATATTGGTTTGCTTCGGCAAGATACGTAGGCTGCTGTGGCTGCTGCTGTTGCTTATTATTGGGATTTGGCAATGGTTGGGCAAGCATAGGTGCTTGTTTTGGAGGTCCGAGATTTGTGGTAGTTGCTGCAGGAGGCGGCATAAGGGCCTATGGTTGTGTTGTGGAAGCTGTAGAAATCTAGAGGACTAGTTTTGCCATTGCTGAGGGCCTCTCCATTGAGGATTTTGCTGCCAATTTCCTGAAGGTGGGGTCCATTGCCCTTGTGGCTGCTGCCAACCTCCTTGAGGAGATTGCCATTGTGGGGTCTAATAGTTAGGCCAACTTGGTTGAGGTGGATTCCAGGGTGGTGGTGGTCCATATGCATGTTGCCATTGGTTATTATAGCCAGAATAAGGATTACCAAAAGTTAAAGGATCTTGAGGCATACCTTGTCTTTGGGCCCATCGTCTCCTTTTTGCAACAAAGAACACTTGATCATCATCACCTTCTATTGGCTTGAAGTCAGTAGGTAGTTGTTTGGCTTCCAAATTAGCTACCATCTTGCATCTGCAGTCACATTTTTTCTGTCTATAGTATGGGCAGAACTCGGCCAAAACTGCCTCAGCCTCCTCATGCTTCTTCCGAGCTTGCATAGTGTCCAGTTGTGTAGCCATATTATTAATGATGTCCTGCTTGAAACCAGATAGAAAATTTGTTATCTCCACCTGGGAGACTCCACCAGAAGAAGACTTCCCCATTGTAGCATGATGACCTCGACCTTTCTTAACTATTGATCGAGAATAGTTAAGACATATTTTTTTATATCATCCCAAGGCAGCTGGGTTATATCATCTCCCCCCATCAGGTCCAGGGCGTCTATACAGGCATCACTGATTCCCCTTAGAAAGAGTAGTTTCTGAAAGTCCTCATTGAGAGTATGGTTTGAGTTCCTCTTCAGTGAAAACAAAAATCTGGAAATATAATCTTCCAGGCTTTCATCGTCCTTCTGCTGAATTCAAAATATGTCATTACCTTTGCTGGAACTCTTACAATATTCCTTATATTTTTCAAGGAATTTCGTCTGCATGGCCGCCCAACTATCAATGACGCCTCTTCCCAGACTCATGAACCATCTGAGAGCTCCCTCCTTCAAGGTGGAAGGAAATAGCTTCAGTTTATGAGCATCTGTGTTGTAGTCATAACTGTGGCAAAGAACATCAAATTCAAACAGAAAAGTTTCTGGGTCCTCTATGGCCAGGCCATAGAATTTTGGAAGCAGTGAAGAAGGTATATTCTTAAGATTGTTAGTATCTCGCTGGGGAACAATAGGGAACTCAAAAGCAGGAGGTGGATTATTAGGTGGATTATTTGCCATGTTGGGTTGCTGGAATAATGCAGCGAATGGGTTTTCCTCAGGTTCATTGTTAGCTGGGTCAAATGGTAGTTCAATAAACAGATTTTCAAGGATGAACCTTCCCAGTGCGTCTCTTCTTCTTCTATGCATGCAATACGGTGAACAGTGGCTTGAAGGATCCAGAAAAATTTACTAACAAGCTAAACTAATACTAAAAATGACCTCTGACAAACTCCTAGTTGGACGCCATCCCCGGCAATGGCGCCAAAAATGGCTCGTACCCACAAAAGGATATGAAAATCACAGCAAAACCTTTCCTGTGAATTGGACATTCCGACAGGTGACTAATATCTCTTTGTGGACGTTCATTTTACTTATCAAACCAGGGGATGTAGACTTTAAATGGCGCAGAAAAATATATGCACTAGGAACTAGTTTCGGTCAAAGAGTCTTCGCTGGAGCTTCCTGGAAGTCGTGCAGGAAATGGACTTTACTGCAAGGCCGAGATTGACTACGCTTGACTCAATCAATCTTCAACAACCTGCGAAACAAAAGGTAACAGATACGAAAGAAAAGGCGTATGGCACATACACGATCTCTATTCATTAATCACACATTTTAAATCTACTTCATCATTTAAAAATTATATACGATATACCAGTCATTTTCGGGAGTCAACAGGGCAATAAATGCAATCAAGTCAACACAATAAGCTGCAGGAGTATAAAAGTATCTTGCTACATGATATCCCAATAAAAGGTTTCAACAAAGTTTAAACAGCCATGAAATGACAAAAGTAAAGATATTTAAAAGTTTATCATAACATCCAAATTATGAGCTCATATTTTAAGCTCATCACTAGTTTTTCCCCATAGTCAGGGGTTTTCCAAGGTAAATCATTGTGTCAAAGTGTGATTGGTTTTCTCTAAATTTCTGCTACATTCAGTATTTTAGTGAATGGTGTTGTGCATGCTTTAGTTCTTTGTTTCAGTCATTTGATTTTTGCTATTTGAATTTATGAGATTAAACAATAGTGAATTTATTGCTGGGTTTCACAACACCAATAAGGGAGACGTATTTTTTCACAACATATAAAAGGGACTATTTGCTTTACCTATATATATTATTTCAATTTGCACTCTTTGAGGGTTATAGTTATATTCATTTAAGATACAGTCCTGCAGTTCCCATATAGGACAATATATTTATATAGAATTAGTATTCTTTGAAGTATGTTATATCATGAAGATTGTTCCTCAAGATTTATCATATCGTAAGGAAAAGTTGTTTCACTCTTTGCACTAGAGAGCAGAGAGAGCAGGCCTACTTGGTGTATGAGACGTCCCTTGTGAGGAAGTTGGGTTATAAACATGGCCTTGCCAATCAAGCTATGCCCTGATATGGCATCTCATGTTTATAAGAAAGTGTGTGTGCTTATGCTCTATATATGTATTCTAGATTTCCTTTGTTAATTAGAATGGTCCAAAATGTTGACGTCAAAATAATTGACCATGTTAATTCACAAACCATGAATGAACATAGTAATTGCAGAAGATAAAGACACTTATCTTTAAATGTGAAGTAGGGTATTTTATGGATTACAAATATATGCTAGTGTTATATGGTAGGTTAATGTCATGCTTGGTGTGGTATTTTTTCTTGTTGTTTTCTTGGGAATTATCTATTATGGTTAGATTCATATGCAAATTAAACTATTAAACCTAATATCATTTAGCTTGATAATAAGTTGGTTAGCTTTTGTTAGTGGATTGATCGTCTTGGGAAGTGGTTGTATGTAAATTAGGAGTAGAGAGATAAGTGGGATTTGAGTTTAAATGTAGGGTTTGGATCCTTGAAAACATGAGCATAACAAATCCTTTGTAATGTATAAATATTAATTGGTATGAGTTTTCCAGAGTCCATGAAGTTGTAGAGAAAACTTTTGGATTTAACTGTTTATGCTTTTCGATCGATGTTTTGGATCACTCTCAATGATCTATCATCAAGAAGAGGAAAGTGTGGAATTGGAGTGCATATAAGGCCTTAAAAAGGAAATGAAGATGAGGGAGAGGGAGAAATAAACAATTAATTAAAATAAAATAATTCATTATATTGAATTGTTTCTCATTAGATTGAATAATATTGTGACATATTGAATTATTTCTCATTAGTGTATCAATATTTCTAATTAGATTGAATAATATTGTGCCATGTGTTGATTATTGGAATTAGTGACTACCAAGTTCTATCATTTGGTATTAAAGCAAGTCATTACTAAAAACTCAAAGCTAAGAGTTAGTGTAAAATGGTATGGTAAAATATTAGCTAAGGAGCAGATTCTATGTCCCTTTTGTAACACTAACCTTCATAATCTTAGGTGAAGAAGGATAATATTTTAATTTTTTAATTTTTTTAGATATACTTGAAGTAGAATAGTCATCTAGAAGACAAATTAAACAATTATTTTATTTTGATAAATGATTGAGTTTCATTGACAAATTTTTGTTGTTTTCATGTTCATTTCAAATTGTCAATCTTTTCTTGTTTTACATTTCTAGGATTACATTGGTATCAAAATGCAAAGGCTATTTTCATATGCACTAAATACCTATCCTTAAATCCTAGCTATAGTTTTAATTCATGTCTACCATTATTTTAGTCTATCCTCATTCTTCCATTAATCTAGGGCTTTCCAATAAAATTGTTGTTAAAATTGTTGTTTACCATTCAACTTCCCTCATTTGGATAGTGTATTTAATGTTACTCCAAAACATATAAATTTTGATGCAAAACACTACACAATCTAATCCAAAAAAATGCAGCAATAATTTTCATGGATTGTAAAAATCAACGATCATTAATATAATTTTCAATTCTTCTCTGCAGGCATACCAAGTTGTCAAATCCGTTCGGTCATATCACCGCTCGTCCTTCTACAACGTCCTTTGCTGTCTTTTGGGCTGTCATGGTATGGTACACATGATTTAAAGTTGGGTTCAGCTTTAAAAGTCTTTGTATTTATTCAAACATTGTTTAACACTTTGTAAGCGGACTTCATTCCAAAGGCCGACCTTATATTGTTAGGGTCCATATTGTTATAGGAATTATTTTAAGGTTTTATTTATAATAAAAACAATGTATTGAATAAAAAAAAGCTGGCGGACTCTTGTTTTTCAACAAAATTTTGTTAAAAGTTTTAAAAGGCCAACATATATTATGTTTGGAGCCGAAATTTTTTGCCCCTCATTAGCCTTAAGGTGTTGTGGTTGCCCCTAGTGCCCTAAAATAGGGTTTTTTTCATTTTCTTAGAACTTTTGCAAACAGAGGTAAATTTTTTGAAATGAAATATCACCGGAATACTGAGAAGCTCAATTTTCCACTAGTGTAGCTATTTTTTATAATTTTTTCTATTTGGTATTAATTTTTTGCTGATTGAAGTCAGATCATGTATTTTGGCTCCCAAGCTTGTAACTTTTTGCTACAATGTAACTTTTTGCTACAATCTCCGATTTTCACAATTTTTGCGGCGTTGGAAAGGTATTAAATAGATCTATCCAGCCATCCATGTACTTTTTCTTTATTTTTTCCTAGACATTTTGTGATTTTAGATTTTTCCTAGTGGGTCTACTAAAGGATACTTGGATATTTTGACAGTTGGGAAAGTGTTGTTTTGATCATTGCACTTCATTTCAGTTGTATTATATATTTTGATCTCATATTGTATCATTTGAGAAGTGTATCATCACTGTAATAATGGTTTATAAAAATCATCCTTCTATAATAGTTCTAACTAGGGATAATTGTGAGTCATAGAAAAAAGGCATAATAACACATTGTAGGTGGCTTAATATTTTACCACATCCTTATGGACTCATTCCTGAATGAAAAAAATATATAGGAAATCAATTTGTGGTAATAAGAATGATCATATCATATGATTGATTGGTTCTACTTTTAGTGTAAGCATATTTAGTGAGACCTATCATAAGTTTTTCTCTAACATGTCATGCCCACGCACAGTTTGGACCAAAGTTTGGGAGATATTTGGAGATCCACACAAACCTCCTTTCCTAGATGATCCTACTTCAAATTGCTTCATTCCACTTGATGATGTTGACAACATACCCTATGATGATGACACCTTAGAGGAGTTTAAATATGATGCAAAACTTGAGCATCTTGATGATCCAGAGATTTCTCTTGTAGCTTATACTTCTCCAGTTGAGATCACACATTCATATTTTGTTGATCTAAGTCATTTAGTACTTCCAATGATTCATTGCAATAGATATATGTTAGTCTTCCAAATTGGGATTCCTATTTGACATACATTGCTTCTTTGCTTGTGGCATCTCACATTTCATATTTGGAGGACCAATTTGAGGGTCTATCTCTCCTATTTGATGATAGTCATGGATCCACTATTGTCACTTTATGTTTGTCTATGGAGTTTGTTCAAGATCAGTTTCCATTGGTTCCTAGTTTTTCACAGTTTGTTGTGATTGAGCATGTACCTAATTGGATTGTGGCATCATCTTTATCATCTAAGAGCTTGGCAACACATGAGAAAATCTTAGAGACATAATCTTCATACATATGGATTCTTCTTCCTACAATTCCTCTCTAGAATGGGAAGCATTCCTCCATTTGTACATGGAATATCTTCTTCCTAAGGGAAGAAACATTGTTTGTAGGCATTGGATTATGTTTTGTCTTCAAACATTAACCATACTTGTAGGAGATCATACATTATGGGGGGGGATATCTCATCTCTCTATTTCTGTCTTATGGGGGGTCATTGATTGTACATACACGATGGATGGGGTATCATTGAGTCCTCCATATATCATGTTTGTTTTTCTCTCTTTTGGAGAGGAGTTTTGTCCCATTGGGTTTTCTCATTTTCTCCACTTGTGAGAGATTTATTGCATTGCATTTGCATTTGTAAATGGGTACCTAACATGGCCTATTAGCCAAGATCCATAATCTTCATCTTTGCATAGTTTACATAATAATCTTCTCCCTAAGTTGCACTTAAGGGGCCGTGTTGGTGTGAATATATGTATTGTACCTAGCTAATACACTCACTAGGTAATAAGGGGACATATTCACCTGTTAAGTTTACTTAGGATATAAGATTCTTTTTAGAAGTGTTAGTTGGATTTTCTAGAACTTGTCTTATCTAGCTAGTATTGCTTGATTCCTAGGTGATTATTTTGTTAGTTGCCTCATGTAATAGGATTAAGCCACATGTCATGATCTTGTTTAATCCTACATCTCAACCTTTGCTTTAAATCAAGAAATCTCATGTACATTTGCATCAATTGAATCAATTCAAGCTTATTCAAGCATATTCAACCATTAATCAATCTTGCATTATTGAAGCAAGTATTATTGCCATTCTCTCTTGTGGAAGTTGTTTTGGTGTAGCAATTTTTCCTGGGGGTGTTGGGAAGTCACCTTTTACTCCCACATTAGGAAAAAGGGGATGGATTGGAAATGCAAGGATGGAATGAGGGTTTGATGGATTTGGAAAAGGCATGAGATTGAATTACAAGAAAATTTAGATCATTGAGTAGGATAGAGTAGGACACTATGCACTTGTGATTCACATTTTGGGTAGAAAATGGAGTACACATAAACCTAGGACATCAGTGTCCATGTGTGCTTTGTTGGATCTATTTTCAAGGTCCTCTAGTGTTAGATTCAAGAGCTTTAGGTTTCTCATTGCAGAATTGTTAGAATATCATTAGATATTTCTGTAACTAAGTTTTCATGAGTTGTATCTTCAAATAAAATAATGAATAATTCATCTTCAATCCTCCTTCAAAACTTGAGATCTACACATTCACAAAGAGAAGAGATGTTGGATCATTTAGGGGCTTCTCTCAATCAAACCCCATGTAAGTGTTCCCACTACCACAGTGGCAATGTCAATGATAGAATGATAATGAATTTGAAGGAATGATGAAATCAAAAAGTGCTACAACTCACCACCCTTCAATTTCTTCCTTGAAGGATTGAAGTCAAGTACATCACCTCAAGCTCTTGGATCTTGCTTGCTTGTTTTGCTTAGATGCTTGAATTATTTATTTGCTTTGAAGACCTACAAGATTTTTAGCCTTCATAAAACAATGATAACATGAAAACACATAAAAAACATAAACTTTGACATGATGTTAGGATCTTGAATTGTTGTAATAATGCTCTGAATATTGCTCTTGACTTGCTCTTGAATGCTCTTAATCTTCACCCCTTTCTTGTTCATGTCAAATTTCTCTTGTTAATGTTTAGATGATGTAATAACTAGGTATTTATATTCATTTGTTGAATTTCCCAAAAATTAAAGCTTGATGGCCGACTTTGGACAATTGAAATTCAAATGTTAAATTTCAACAACCGACATATTTCAAATTGGAGGGAAATAGGAGGACACTCACACCCAAGGTGTGAGTGTCTTGGACCTATTTTCTAGGACAATTGGTGTCAGGGGCTATGCATTAGACAAATATAATTTATTTCCACATGTAATTCTTTGGAAGTTGTAAAAAAGGGCCATATAATGCATAATTTAGGAAATTAAATACTCAATTAGGTCCAACAATTTAAGAGGGTACCAAACATAAGGTGAAATTTTTATGGGTGGCAATTTATGACGATACATGACATTGTTAGAGAAGTAAAGAAATTCAAATTTATGTTCTAAATGCTCATTCTATCGTCTATATGCTTGACACATCCGTTAAGACTATTTCTATGCAACAAGAAATAGGATTGAATAAGACAACCTTATGGATTGCTAAGGTACATGAGTATGATATCGATATTAAACCTACCATGCTTATAATGGGAAGAGGCTTATGCAAGTTAATAATGAAGACTAGAAGCCAAGTACATAGGAGGAAGAAAGCCCTGAATTACCCCTATTGTCTTTGCTAGGATAACAGTTGAAAGGTTCTCAAATACCACAAATTTACTCAAATATGGAAAATGTCCCACACATTTGTCTTCAAAAGAGAAAAGTATGATCAAATTGAAGGTGGTGAACTATATCATCTAGGGCGAGACAATTTCTATAAATATAGATTGATGTTTTTTTTAGGTGTGTGGATAAAGAGCAACAAAAGATGCTTCTTCAATGTTTCCATAATAAATCTTGTGGCAATCACTTTTCTTCTTCAATTACAACATTTAAGATTATTATGAATTGATTCTATTGGCTCTGTATGTGTAGAGATGTAGATGAATGGGTGACAAAGTGTGAATCTTGTCAATAATTCAAATTGAAAGTTTACCTTGCCACACTATCATTGAAACCAGTTATGATTGAAGAACCATTCTATTAGTGGGCTCTTGATTTCATTGGCCCAATCCATCCACATTGTAGTGCTGATCAAACGATTATTTTAGTGGCAAAAAATTATTTATGAAATGGGTAGATAAAATTCTGATAAAACAAACAATGTCATAAGTGGTATGTGACTTCTTCAAAGAAAATATTTTGGTGAGGTTTGGTGTTCTACACAAAATTAAAATTGATAATGTTACAAATTTCTCTTCTCATGAAATATCATAATTTAGCTACAAATATGGTATCATCTTAGCTCTTACATTTTCCTATTATCCTCAAGGAAATGGTTAGGTGGAAGCTATTTAACAAGAATATTGTTACAATTATTCACAATATGGCCAAGGAAAATTAGAGGAATTGGCATAAAAGATAATGATGCATTGTGAGTAGATAGGACAAACAAGAAAAGGGTAATCTAGATGTGTCCTTTTGAATTAGTTTTTGGAGCATACTCCAAGCTTCCCATCCCATGAGATCTTGCATATTTACATATTCAAAATGCACTGGAGGAATTTGAATTCAAATATTCCTTAGAGAAGAGAATATCTTATCCAACCAAGATGGAAGAAGAACATGAGTTTTTCATGGATAGAATCAAAGAAAACTAGTCTCGAGTAAAGCAATTGTTTGGTGAGAAGGCCAAACCTAGACAATTTCAAGTCAATGATCTATTTTATTACTTTGGGATCAGAAAAAGAATGAAATAGGATACACAATAAGTTTGATTCCTTGTGGAAAGGAACATTCTAGATTAGATATGTATGCAAGAAAGATTCATTCTAATTTTCTTATTTGAATGGTACACATTTGTCCCTTCCTTATAGTGGCCAACATTTGAAAATATTTCATCAGTGAATGGGGTGTTTCATATCTTTGGATATAAGTTATATAGGAGTTCTTTATTGTGTTTCCCTTTCATTTTGGTGTGTATGTCATATTATTCTCATGCCACTCCTTGCTAAGTTTATTTTCCCATCCCTTAATATATGATTCTACTTCCCTTTGGATAACACTCTAATCTTTTTGTTAAGATTCTAGGTTAACTCCACATCCTTTGTAATCCTTTTCCCTAATTAGAGACAATCGTTGTCTTCATTTTTGATGAAATCCACTTAAAAAGCTCCATTTGCATCGAAACAATGTAATGAGTTTTTCTTTGGTATTTTTGTACCTTACTATTTAGTGATCCATTAATGTAGGTCTAGGAGGCATGGTAAAAAATGGTTAAACCTACATTATTAACCCATGCTTTTAAAAAATTCTTCCTTTTCAACTATCTCTTCTATAACCTCATTTCCTAGAGCATACATGTGATTTAAATGGGCCTTTTGAATGGAATAGTTTGTTGTTCTATTCTAGAAATTTTGTTCAGGGTTTGTGCCTTGATGTGGTGGTATCTAGAAAATCTCTATGGGATAAATAATCTTAATCTTGGGTGCCATTAACATGGTGACTAAAGCTCATTGGAGCCTAGGCATCATCAACCCTATGTTTTCAAGCATTTTTCCATTGTGAGAGATATGTGAAGGCTTATAAGAAGAAACTAAATATCAATGAAGTCATTGGTTGGGGGTGTTTGTAAACCCCTATCTAAACTTAGTTATCATTGATTTGAAGTGTTTGAACCATCTCCAAGCTCAACATCAACCACAATGGACAGAAGGGTTGAAATTGAGTTGGATAAAATGAAAAATACTATTAAAATTATAGCCGAGCAGAACAATAGGATGGCAAGACACAATGCCATCATCATCAATGCCATGATTGAAAAATTGGACAAAGCTCAACAGGGGTCTTTGGTGGTTGATCTGGAAGACATCAGTGATAAAAAGTAGGATGAGGATGTTGGTATTTCAAAGATAAATAGGGCTAATTTGAAGAGGAAGGATCCTCCTACGTCGTAGATGATTCAAACCTTCAAGAAGGGTGTTCAGGACATGCAAAACCTGGAGGTAGAGACCGAGTCTCGTATGAAGACTTTGAGTTAGTTGCGGCTGGTCTTTTTGTTGGCTTTTCGACCGGATCTTTGTTTGACCCTCCTAGTCTTTTGTGGGTGGCTGCTGCCTTTTCTAATTTTTTCCTTTTGTGTAGCCTATTTTTTCTATTGGAATTTTTAGTCCTTTCTCTTTTGTTGTAAACTTGGTGGTTTCGGGTCCCTATAAAACCCATATTTCCCTTTATCAAAAAAAATAATTCAAAAAAATTTAGTGTCCTTAAATTTTTTGAAGGGATTTAATTTTTTTAGCAACCCAACTAATTATAAAAGAATTATATAAAATGAGTCAAATATCTCTTGCTTGAGATACAATGTACATGTAGACTAAGATCTTAAGGATGAGTTTATATTTTTGTTTTTTCTTCCATTATATAAAATGTATTGCTTAAATATTTTGATGAGGGCCACATTGTCCAAAACCCACATAAATCACAACAATAGATGCTAACATAGAAAATGTGAGACAAAAAATGACTCACTTTCAATTATTTAAAACAAAATAAAATTATAGATTCAAAGCTTACATGCTATAGCCTCATGGGCTTGATTCATTACAACAAAATCAACTCTGAAAAGAAAATCTACACTATCAGGCCACCTTCTACAACCCCCACTTAACCCTTTTTTTATTTTCCCCAATAACTACCCTAGAATGTTCTAGAAAGATCAAATTTCCCCTTTTTGTTTTGGCACCAAAAGCCCCACTATTTGAATTTTTTTTTTATGAAATTCACTTTTTAGAGGACCAACTTTGCGAGGCTATAACTTTTGATCCGGGTGTCCAATTTGCTATTATTGCATATCATTGGAAAACTATCAATGAGCTCTATGTGTAAATTAATCATAGGTTGGTTTAGCCACTTTTTGACCTATTTTAGGGCCTCTAAAGTTTTATATCTGAATTTGAAGCTGCATTGAAGAAATTTCTCGGGACGTAAACTTTAATTTCTCCCAAACCATGTAGGGTATTGAGGTGATTCTTTCCCGACTGAAATTTATTTTCATCTCTGCTCCTTGGGGTAAATTTTCACGTCCATATGAACCCATTTAGACTGACTTACTAAAAATTGTAAGTGTCTATTTTTTTGCTATTTTTGATGCTGACTGTCTTACACCCCTTAAGTGTCACCATGGGACTCAAAACAACTAAAGAAAATAAAGAATCTTTTTTTTGGGTGATGCAAGATTGCCCTACACCGCTGGATGCTCCTGCATCGAATTTTAATTAATTTATTTTATCATTTAATACAAATTTGTCTAGAATAATTAATATTATTGATCAAGGATTACTTTTCTTCTCAAGAAGAAAGCCATAGTCACTTATTAGCCATGCTTAGTTAGACATCAAGAAAAAAACCAAATCTTCAAAATATACATGCACTCAAGTGGTTAGGATACCATCACCTTCTATTTATTTATTTATTTATGCATGATTTATACTATCCACAAATGTAACTTTTAGCTACCTAATATAGGAGCACAAGTCACAAATTCTCATGGGGTATGATCCCAACCTCATCCCTTATCATGTCAGTTTTTTCACTCAACAAGACTTGATCCATGGTTGGTTCATTAAGAACCATTCAACTTCACCAATAGATCAAGGGCCAAGACAAAACAAACAATGTTATTGAATATTTTAAATACATATCAAATATTGACCTAACAAATATATTCATCTCATATATAAGAAAAGACTAATCAAAGAAACATGTATAGCATTGTATAAATAATTCAAGTCCATATATTTTACTTTAAAATCATCAATAAACAATATTTAAAAAAAAAATCAAAAAAAAAATTAAAACTAAAATAAAAATAAATTAAAAAATAAAATAATAAATAATATAATAAATATTATTTAAACCCATTTACAATATTTTTTTCTATTAAAAAAAAATATATTAATAGAATGTATATAAACAAGTAGGCTAATATATATCCAAGTGATAAAAAATCTCATAATTTATTGCTTAAGCTCATACCAATGAACCACATGTATCAAATTTCCACATCGACAACCCCTATAGATCTAAAAAAAGAAAGTTGGAAACTTTACAGGCATCTTGACACAAGTCCATCTATTTTCCTCTTCCCTACCCAGATGATTAAAAATATAATACACAGAACGATAGTTAATACGATCCACGACACGTACAAATATACAATCACGTCCGAGTATAGTGCAGTGAATAAACTGAAACTTTTCAGGGTATTGCCCGACCATAGTTAAAGAGTTATTGGTGACATCAATTTTTTTCACGATTACATCACCCAAAATCAACAAAAACAAATACAACCCCCTGAAAGCAGATACACAATTATAAATAGATTGACTGTTATTATCAGTATTTATGGTTTTCCATAGTCGTGTGTGAGGATCATAAACTTGTATGCTCTTCCCATGATCAGGGACTACATAAAACTTGTTATCAATAAAAGCACCGTAACTGGATTCGTGAGGATGATCAGGATTCATGTGGGGAAGAATGTCCCACTTGTTTTTCTCTACATGGAAAACATAAGCTTCGATTCGATAGAGACCGACACTGTTAATTAAATTGTACGTCGTCAGAAATATATATAAGACCTTCGGATGATGGTGACACTATGCATCAAGATAAGCATCGATGAGAAGGCATGTTAGCATCGACCCGCCATCTACAAGATAAAAAATTAAATATCAAAACACCTCTTCTTCCATCGCAATTGTTGAGGAACCCCATCACAACCAGATTTTGTTTTGATCTGACGTAGACACACTGACATACACAAAAGTCTGTCCACTCTAATTTAATTTCTCTCAGGATTCCAAGCAACTTTTCCCACCAGTTCCAAAGCCTGTAGTAAATAATTACTTCCAATTCACTTGTCGTTTGCTGAATAGTAGCAATTCCCTCCTCACACTTATTAAGGTGCTTTCGCTCTTTATAGAAGTAGGGGTTACTCAGCACAACATTCCAGCGCTTGGAAACGACCTTTACGAGGCATTGCAACTCCAAATCTTCGGGGAGACCTGGAATAATTTTCATTTTCTCATTAAAACTGTCCATTACGATTTCAAGGAGCCCTCAATAAATACATATATTATGAAAGGCGACGTCTATCCAACATGATTGATGCACTTTTTAATAGAATAATAATCTATTTGTTAAATCCAATCAACAATGTTTTTAGATTTTATTTAATTATTATTTATCAAACAATTACTTTCTTTCATGTCTAGGAAAGTTGATTATAGTTTAACTGAATCCTAATTTATTTATATACTACTGTAAAGGAAATAATGCTTTATGTATATTAGTTAATATTAAAAATAGGGGAAGAGTCCCTCAACACTCCCTTTGTTAATTAATTGAATGTTATCAATTAACATATTATTATTTTAAATAATATAATAAGAAAGTAAATTTATCATAAATATAATTTTAAAAAATAATTGTAAAGGAAATTTGTTTTTTAATATAATATATTTTAATGAGCAAAATTTTAAAATTTTTATAACTCTTGACAAAAATGATGAAATTGATTGAACATCAAAAATTTAAAAATAACTTATATTAAACTAAGGATACATACATACATACATACATACATACATACATACATACATACATACATACATACATACATACATACATACATACACACACACATTTATATGTATGTATGTATATATGCATTTATGTATACATACATATATGCATTTATATACATATATACACACACATACACATACATATATAATTTAAATAATTAAGTTTTTCAATTCTAGGTAATTTTGTTTCAAGATAAAGAAAAAACCATCAAATGTGTGAGAACAAAGTTGTAATGCCCATACTTTACCCTTAGGGTAAAAACACAGCTAACAATTTTTTTTTTAATATTGACACTTCACATTGGATAAAGACTTAACCCTGATTTACATTAATACCAAACTATAAGTGTTTGATGAGAAAGCTCATATTTTTCCATTAGTGACGCATCTCACAAGAGCGGGGAGTGGGAATGATAAAGGAGTGGGTTGTGCAGAGACCACTATTTGCACCCCCAAGTGATGATGAGAAATTTCCCAATTGAAACTAACCTAAGATTGCTAGACACTACCTTATAGTAAAAAAGGTAACACTCCCACTTACAAATTAGCATCCTTCCTTGCCAAATTAATCTCTCCTTTGGTGGGCAATTCTGATTCCTTCATTAAAGATTCTCCCCATTTCATTGATTTTATCAAGAACGTCAAGCTCGACAATAATGACATCTTAGTGAGCTTTGACGTTGTTTCTCTCTTTACCAAGGTTCCCATTCCTGACGCCATTGAGATCATCAGGCGCAAAACTAATAATGAAATTGCCTCGCTCGTAGAGTTTTGCCTTAAATCTACCTTTTTCTCTTTCCAAAATGTCATTTATGAACAAGTTGATGGTGTGGCCATGGGTTCTCTGCTTTCTCCGGTCATTGCTAACCTCTACATGGAGCAATTTGAAGAGTCAGCCCTCTTCTCCTTCCCCCTCAAGCCAAAATGGTGGAAGCGATATGTAGATGACACCAATGTTTGTTGGCCACATGGTCTAGACCAATTAGAAGAATTTCATGCCCACCTCAACAGCTTGGCCCATTGCATCTCCTTCACTAAGGAGATTGAATCTAATGGCCAACTCCCTTTCCTTGACATCTTGCTTGTTAAAAAGTCTGATGGCTCCCTGGGTCGTCGGGTTTACCATAAGGCCACCCACACCGATCTCTATCTCCACTCGTCCTCTCATCACCATCCGTGTCAAAAAAGTGGTATCCTCAAAACCCTCGCCTTAAGAGCCTTTCGGATCTGTGATGAAGATTACTTGGACCAAGAGTTGGCCCATCTCCATAAAGTCTTCACCCTTAATGGTTACAATAGTAAGCAGATCACTAGAGCCTTCAGCCATGCTAGGGAGAGGTTCTACTCCAATTCCCCGACCTCCAAGCCTGATCTTCTCCCTGGTGTTGCGCTTCCTTATATTGAAGGCATTTCCCAAAAAATCTCCAAGATCCTTTCGAAGAAAGGACTTCATTGTGCTTTCAAACCTTTCGCCACCGTAAAACACCATCTCCCCTCTCTCAAGGACTCGAGAGACTTATTGCATGAGTCTGGGGTTTATAAGGTTGTTTGCTCTTGTGGTATCCCTTATATTGGTGAAACGGGTCGTTCTTTTTGCACAAGAATTAAGGAGCACAGTGCAGACATCAAACATGAACGAGTTGTTAAATCTGCACTTGCGGACCACTCTTCTACAACTAAGCACCACATTTGCTTAGAAAACACTCAGATCTTGTGCAAAGAAGACAACTTTTTCAAAAGGAAGCTCATGGAAGCCATTCACATTAACAACCACCCCTCTAACCTCAACCGTGATGAGGGTTGGGGTGTTAGTAATGCGTGGCAGCCCTTACTTTCTAACCTTCGCAACGATGTTCAGTCCTAGCCTTTTTGGGCCCCCTTTTTTTCCCCCTCCCTCTTTTTCGTGTCTCTTTCCTTCCCCCTGTTTTCCTCCTCCTTCACCCGTCGCTCCCTCTTCTTTTTTTCCCTCTCTGACATTTTGGGGTCTCCTTTTTTGTCCTCCTCCTCCTCCTTTTATCTGGGTCTTTTCATCAAAAGTTACGCTGGCTTTTTCTCCTTGCTCTTGCTTTTGTTATGTTATTTTGTGCCTCTTTCTCCTTTCTTATTATTTTGTACTCCTCCTTATCTCTTTCGCCTTTCGCCTTGGTCTTGAACGTTGTCCTTTCTTCATAGTTATGCTTGCTTTTGTTATTTTGTCCTCCTCCTCCTTTCATCTTGGTCCCCTCTCGTTCTCTCTCGCCTTCATCTTGTCGTGTTTAGTATGTTATTTTGTAGTTCTTTGCCTTTATTCTCTCAATTTTCTTCGTGTTCTTTGCCTTTTTTAGATTTTTATATACGTTGAGATTTTTGACCATCATTATTTTCACCAATATTCTCTTTTTATATAATTAATATTAACTTATATATATATACATATATATATATATATTAATATTAACTTATATATACATACTATTATACATATACATAATCTATATTACTTTTAGTCATATTAACTTCATATATATATATATATATATTTATTTATTTATTCATTTTTATTTTCGTGTTGGTCATTATTTGTTGTTTTCTTTTTTATTCTTTGGGTTTCTCATTTACTCTCCCTTTCTCTTCTCAATTTATTTATATTCTCCTTTATTCTTCGGTTTCTTATCTATTCTTTGGTTCCTTCTCATGTATTCTCTTGTATATTCTCTTATCTATTTTCTTATTTTCTTCTCAATTTTTTCCCCTTGTTTATTCTTTGGTTCCCATCTTTTTTCTCGTTGTTATTCTTTGGGTTTCTCATTTATTCTCTTAATCTCCTCTCCATATATATATATATTTCTATTATTCTTTGTTTTCTTCTTATTTTTCTCATTTTTACTCCTTTCTTGTTAGTCTTTCTCTTAATCTCATTTCTTTCCTTATTCATAATTGTCGTTATCTATAGTTATTTTCTTTTGTTCTTTGGTTTCTCATTTGTTCTCACTATTTCTTCTCTTGATATATTTTCTCATTTAATACTTGTTAATATAGTAGGGTTTTATATTTCCTATTAACATATAATACATTATTTAAATCGTACTTAATTCTCTTATTCCCAAATTATAGTTATATATATTTTTATGGATTTATATAGAATTTAAATATTTATTCATATCCTTCTTTGTGATATATTAATATCCCTGTATTTTATTTGTAGGATATAATAAGGTTGTTTATATTTATTCTCTTAATTAGTGTTATTTTTCTTGTGTGTTATTTTTGCTCTTGTGTCTTTTTGTTTTTATGTTATTCCTTTCCCTTATTTTTGATATTTTTATTTTGTTCTGCGTTTCTTGTTGTATTTCTTTAGGTTTCATTATTCTTATTTATTTTCTTTTTTCATCCGTCTTAGTTCTTTCTTTTTCTCTTTCCCCTTTTGTAATTGGTCTCCTCTTTTTCTCTAATGTGTTGCTCTTCCTCTTCTTTAGTCTTGGCCTTGGTCTACGTGCCTCCTCACCCTCCCCCTCCTATCTTCTTTTTATCTTGTCCAAGTCTGCAATTACCCTCTCATTCCTCTTGCTCTCTCTCATCCTGATGATGGATCATGTAGTGTGATCCGAAACGTTGATGCTAAAAATTGTTGCACACAATCAAATCCAGAAGCTATACAGACTTATGATATGGATTGTGGAAACCTATTATCATTAATTAGGTAACACTAACATTAATCAACCTTGATATTAATATTTCCTTTATTATTATATATAGAAATGTTGCCATTATTAATGAGGTTCTCCATTATACTATTCAAAATTCCATACACATTAACATTATTGTCATTAAGAATTTAATGGGTTCATCAATGACATCACTATCAAAGGGCATCCATAGAATATTACTACTTCTAGAATTATTATTATAATGTCTACAAACACGATTATTGTTAACGATATATTACTTAAAGTGAATTATAACAAGAACTATATTGACATTGGTGTTTAAAGTTCCCTTTAATATGCTTTCTAGCAACCACAATAATATTAACATCTACAACAATAATATTGCTACCAAAGCTTTAATTACTCAATTTAACTTAGTATTCGTGTCTACTAATAATATTAATAATTTTTCTTTTATACCAATATTAATAATGACTCCAATACCAATATCTCCTTGAGTATTATCACTAGTACCACTATTTTACTTTTACTGTATCCAATGGTAATATTATTATGCAAATATTTATCTTAATGTTAAAACTTATTTTCTATTACTAACAATGATATTAAGCTAGTGTAATAACTATTATATTTACATTGTTCCATATCTAAACCTGGAAAAATAAAATAACTTATTATTGTTTTATCTACATATTTAATTGTTAATTATTTGAATTTCATTTATCCACATGTATATATACACAAGTATTCTATTTACTTCAGAAATAATTTAAAATTATAATACTAATAATTATCCTTTATATTTAAATAAACTATTTCATATTTATATATTAAATTACTTTTAAAAGAAACCTAAAATAAGCAAGAGAGTATTTTATTCTTTTGTTTCCTTTAAAAGAAGGAAAGAATGGTATAAATACTTATTCAAATACATAATATTTACTACTACTTTTTATTTTCTTAGCTTGCTTTAAATTAATTTTCTCTTTATCTAGGGAGTGGGGTATATTCTCTTTCCCTTTATTAAGGAAATCTTGAAACTTTGAAAGTCTTAAAAGCTAAGGTTAGGAAATTTTTGTTTGTAATGTTAGTGCAACATATCTTTTTGCTAACTTTATTATTATGGTCCAAGCTCCACCTTGTTATAAGAGGAAACATTCACTCTATTGATTTCGATGCAATGTTTTTATGGTGGGTATCTTCCTATAATCCCATAGCTGCACTTAGATCGAAATTTCTTAAAGCACAACAAGTTATATCTCTTGTGGTTGACTATTCCTTAAAAACTTTTGAGCGTCAAAATTGTCATCCTTATTTAGGGGAAAGGGCCCAATAGTGGGGAGGGTACCAATAGTTGTCATAGTACATGTACATTCAAAGCGCAATATTTTAAAAGTATGGAACTAGTAATTGTAAGAGAGGAACCAATAGTTGAAAAAAATATGTCCATTACATTCAAAAAGTAACAAATCATATGATGCCACATTGACACACTAAAAAACATGACTTAATGCACCACTATTGGTCTAACTTTTTTGGGCGGTCTATTGTGACCCCTCAACAAAAAGCATGTTGATGATAACTTTTTTCTCGGTCCATGAAATATTTGAATTGTCCACGTCCCTGGCCACTCGGGGAAATAATTTTTTAATGTCAATGTTGCATGTTCATTGCTATGTCAACCCATAAAGTTAGGGTGCATCACTATTGGGCCCTCTCCCCTAGTGTAGTTTATTTTAAATTTTGAATCCATGATGGGAGGAGTGCTGATTTAAATTATAGTTTTTTTTGAACCATTAAAATGGGAAGGAGTGCCGCCTCTTCCTTGGAAAATTCTATTGATAGATGGATACCCAAAGTTCTAAAATGTCGTTGACAGAAAAAGAGAACTTTAAAGTCAATAAAGTTTGTGTAGTATATATAATATTTCCTCTCAATTCTATTTCCTCCTGTTGTGAAGATTTTTTGGTAATATACGAATGAGTAAATGTTATAAACCAAATATGATTGGAGTTAACCATAATTAAAGTGTAATGATGCATACAAGGGGAGAAATGAATATGACACATTCATAAACAATAAGTGAAGATATTTGGTCAGCCCTCCTTGAAAATGGTGAGACACCATCCACTACGCATGCCTTCCTTGCTGCTTTGAAATTTTGGGTGACTCCTAGCAAGTGCATTATTGAAGAACTGCAATAATACGTTGGTCACAAAGAAGATGCCATAAACACTCCAAAAGATAGAAATAAATACTAAACTATAGCTCCAACATCTTATTTAATGGTTACTACTATGTAAGCTAAGGATATCGAGGGAGGTCAAGGTGGCAGAAAAAATTGGAGTGAGGCACCTAATAGAGGAAGTGATAGGGGCACAAGTTGCAAGTGAATAATGCTTCCTACAAGTTTCTATTCATGGGAAACACTACCTTATTATTTTCTCTCTGATCTACTCTAGACGACACAATAACAGGATGTCCCCAGCAGGAATAGCTTTGAAATATAATGGCATGAGATTCCACACAATTCATCTAGGCACAAGTGGCTACTTGAACTGCTGTCTCAACACTCATTTTCCACTCTATAACAATTAACTATGGTTTTTGATGGTAAATTTACTAAGGTTAGTTTTATTTTACCTTCATCTACAGATCATGCCTTTGATGATGGGGCAACTAGAGATAATAACAAAAATAAATGTATTGCCCATTGCTTGATTTTTTTTTTGAAACACTTGGCTTCTCAGCGTGGTAAGGATTAGCACGATACTCAACCATTTTCTTGCCTGCACCAAAATTTCATTTTCCCTTATTCTTATTTACTTACCTATTCTAAATACTTAACAAGTAATGATTTGGTTTATGCTGCAATAGCAAGGCAACACCCTAAGGATAAGAATAGTAAGGAGTTAAGGGAAGCATAAATTGAGTTACCTATTTGTAGCATCATGAGCTAAACAAGTTCTTTGTTTTAGAAGGGAGTAACTCCCAACCTCAATGTATGTGTCTACTTATGGCTACACAAGATAATATTATTCTTTGCATATATCTAAGACAAAACTCATTTATTGCATAAGACAACATAATTTTAATATTGTATAATCTTAAATTATTTTCCCTTAATTTGATTATTCCTCATAGATACCTGTTATACCTTGCATAACCACCCCATTTTAAACTTGATTAAGATGCATCCCCCTTTTCTATTTTTGTTTTCCTTTGGTTTTGTGTTTTGTGCCTTAGGAGTTTTCTTTCTTCCTTGGGCCTTGTTCTTTTTTTGTTGTTTTGGCAGACACGAAACACAGACCGAAATTGAAATTTGGAATTTGTTACTAGTTCCAGTTCTGTTTCCGGTTATGGTTCCCCCAGTTTGCTATTTTTTGTTTTTTGTTTGTTCTAGTAGACGCAGAACATGGACTGAAACCGAACTTTGGAATTTGTTCCAAGTTCTAGTTTCTATTTTGGTTCCGCTCGTTGTGTTTGTTTTTCCTTTTTATCCTTGTGTTTAGTCATGGGGTGCTTTCTTCCCTTCTTTTTCTTTCTCTTGTCTCTTTCTTCATTGTCTCTTTATGTGTTGTCAGAGGTGGAGTTGGGATGGAAACTGAACTTGTAACTTGGAAAATTTTTAGGGTCAGGTTTTTGTTCCGCTTCCACTCCCGTTGTGGTTCACCTGGGATTAGTTTTCATTCTGATCCCACCTACGCTCGTTTATTTGTTAGTTGTTTGCTCTCCTTGCGGGGCTGAGTTTGGAAGGGATTTGGGATCTGAAGTTTTTGTCAAGTTCTATTTCCTCATTCGGTTCCGAATCCACCCCCCACCCTACTGTGAGTACTGTATTTTCTTCTCTTTTGCGAACGTGGGTTGAACTTGGGGATGTTGGTCATTTCTGAGTTTATTTTTCATTCTGGCTCTGATTCTGGTTCCAATTGCTTGGTCGATTGGTCCAGTTTTGGTTTTTGCATACTTGCTTTCTTGCAAGGTTGGAGCTAGTACAGTGTGAAGAATTTAAGGTTAACAAATAGTCTTGTATTTTATCCCTGTTTTGACTCCAGTCTCAGTTCCAATTTCATTTTGGTTCCCATCTTGCCGGTATTAAAGGTAAGTGTTGTTCCTAGTTTTGATTTGGTTCCACCTTCACCAGCGTTAAGTTTTGATAATTATGAGAAAGGAGAAGGTATGAAAGGTAAGACAAAGAATGATATTTTCTATGCTTTTAGAGGACTGATGAGGACATTGTTTTGTAGGGTTTCCGGAATGATGAATGCTGCTTCTCAAGGGAGTCAACCTGCAGAAAGTTCTAGATAGAGAGGAAAACCTAAGAAGGGAAGCAGCCGTAAGTCTTAATGATAGACAAGATGTGTACTGGAAAAAGTAGATCAAAATTAATGACAATGCTTTAAAATTTTTAAGGAAACTCTACAAAGGAGTCTTGAGGTCAAGGATGAGGTCTGCGAGTTAATGATGGTGGTTGTAACAATCTTGTAGTGTTGCAGGGGGCTATACCTATGGGAGATCCTTCACTGACATGGATAGAGTACATGCATTTAATGGACATTTGACTTTGTTTTAAACTCCTTCTAGGGACTACGTGTTCTGTAACTGACTTATTTTGTAAACCCTAAATTGGGCTGATGCATTTTTGACGTGTTATTTATATATGGCATTTTTCCTTTTTGTAAAAAAGGAGGTCGTGGTTAGAGTTAGAAGGGTTTTTTAAAAAAGAGAAGTTAGACAGGTACGAGAAGAGTAAAAAAAGAAATCCAATAGATTAGGTAGCAAGCAAGAAGATTCAGAAGGTAGTAGAAAAGGTTAGAAATAAGCAAGTTAGGGTTTTTCTTAAGTAAGTTAGACATTTTTATAGTTCGCCGGAAAGAGGTGATGTATCTTCCATATTTTCTTAGCATAGATGGAGATAGTTTAAAGACATGGGTTTTCTGTACACTGGTGATCTTGCCAGATTTGTAAATGCTGCTTATCTATTTTATTAATAGTAGGAGCAACCAGATTTAAACCTTCTTTATATTATGCTCTAGAATGGTATTCATTTTGAGTTAATCATTTGATTTGAAAAGCTTTCAAGGAATGAAATTTTATCTTATGTTTTGTTTGAATGGTGATTTGTAATTTATTGTTAAATTTTGCACTGTAAATGAATGGAACTTTGTATCAATTACAAGTTAATTTCATTTTGCAGTTCTAGTTTAGGAATTCTTTGGAAGGTAACAAGTATGATTAGTTTAATGAATCAACATTCTTTTTAGTTTGAAAGCCTCAATCTATCTTTTTTTCTATTTCTTTAGAACCACAGGTTAAAGTAGGTTTAGATAGATGTTTGATCTTGCAACAATCTAGAAGTTGAAAACCAGCAGGCCCCTTGAACATTATAGCTATATTGACCACTTTGTGAAACAACAACATTGTGAACCAACATCAAAAACCTTGGGAGGTGATTAGTTTGATTACTGATTATCTCTTTCAGGAGAGGTGAGATACATTTTACTTTTATCTTACTTGCATGTTGTGGTTCAATTTGGCACATCAACAGAGAACTAGTGCTAGAAGGAGGGTCGAAAAGCAAACTGGATAATATTGGGTTTTTCTCACCAGAGAGGTCCCATAGATTTCTTTGATCAACTGAAAACCTACCACCTTTGATAGAACTCAAGACCCCAATGAGACACAAGATTCATAGGACTAGGGAAACCATTATACCACCCTTGTCAGCTGCACTCACTCCACCAAGATTTCCACCAATACCCCAGTGGATACCCATGAATTCACCACCAAATCCACCTCAATTGCCATTACAGCTGGTTCAACCCATCCAACAGATGGCTCAACCTCCACCACTGCCACCAATGGCATTTTTTATGAATAATCCCTCTTTGTTGGGGACTATTCCTAGAGGCTTTCATGATATGCCTAAGAACCTTGAGAGATTCTTCCCCAAATACATTCATGACGAATCAAGGAGTGCTGAGGAGCACATACAAGATTTTAAGGATGCTTGTACCAGAGCCTAGATAGCTCACCATGATGTGGTTTGTAGGTTGTTCCCTTATTCCTTAAGGGATATGGTGTACAACTGGTACCTAAATCTTCCACAAGGTTCTATTATGAGTTGGACAGATCTGGAGAATGATTTCATTAATCAATTTAGAGTTTATGTGGATTTGGCTATTTTGTTCCATCAATTTGCTACCATTAGGAAGGAGCCATGTGAATCACTACCCTTGTTTAATACAAGATTTCAACGAATGTATAGGAGATTGCAGGACCCCTATCTATTTGCTAAGAACAGTGCCATTCAGACATATTTAATAGTTATAAACCCTTTGCTTGGCTTGTTCCTACAAAGGACTTATCAATTGGTAGATATTGATTCTTTGTCTAAAGTTTATCATCTAGCCATCAAGCTACAACAACAAACTAGCTCTCAACAAGGGAACTTGGGAGGAGGTTTTCCTTCTATGGGGTATCAAATTCCTAATCCAATCCCTTTGTTCAATACTGTTCGAAGGATGCCTCCTTCCCATTATGGACCTATGTCTGAGTTGTAGACTCAATCTCCTATTCCATTCTTTTCCAATGGATCTCTTGACTTCTCTCAACAATCACAAGCTCATCACAATCCACATGGTCATCATAATCAAGTTGGAATACCAAATCTTGTTGGTCAGCCACCAGTTGCTAAGAGTACTAAGAGTGAAAGTACATTTCAACTCACAAATGAGGTGGAGACCCTAAAGAGAACTCTATCTCAAGTCAAAAATGACATGGCTCAACTTAAATTGAACCCTTCTCAGAACCAAGATAATTACCCTAATCAAAATAATAATAATTAGGGTAATTATCATAACAACAACAATCACAGCAAGGGGAATCATCAAGGCCAAAACTTCCCTAACCAAGGCTAACAAAATCATAATATAGGATATAACTATAGGCCTAATAACAACGGACAATGGAACACAAGGCCAAAAAATGGTGGAGTTTCTCACAATTATCAAGCTAATGAGGACAAGCCACATACTGCAAACATGGCTGACCTCAATTTTATGACTAACTAGTGTAGGCTGCATGATACTGCAACTCATTCCAAGGTGAACTGTCCCGAAATGGAGAAGGTTGTCAAGATGGAACAGGAAAATTCTCAAACATTCCAAGAGAATTCAAATAGAGGAGGTGGCTTAGTGGATACGACAATGGCTTATGACCTCTTTGAAGAAGAACCTTCATTCCCAATGCAGAATGAGAATGAACCAGAGGAAGATGTGTATGATTCCCAAGCCTTTCAGACAATGGGAGGACACTTCCTAAGAAACCAAAATAAGGTTCCGTTCGCTACATCAGCACCACCTAACCACATGGTACCTTCAAATTAGAGTGATGATAACAACCCTCCTCCATTGAAGGGTTCGCTTGAATTACCTAGCAAAGGTAATTCATCTGGTGTTTTCAAATATAATGCAAGTTATGACACAAAATTTGATATTGTTTCTAAGATGCAGAAATAAAAAACCTTTTTATCATACTTTGACATCCTAAAATGGTGCCCTGCCCAATGAGATATAGTGCTAAAATCTTTGGAAGAAGCTAATAAATGAAAAGGAAAAACCAAGGTGGCACCCACTGTGAAAATGAACGTGGCTTTGTTTAGAAACAAAATAGGGACCCTACCATTTCTTTTAAGTTTGAGAATTTGTGGGAAGAATATGCACAATTGTCTACTAGATTTGGGGGCTTCTGGTAATGTTATGCCATTTACTGTATGCAAGAAATTGGGATTGAATCCTGTCCAAAAAAATAAGGTCATCCAACTTGATAAAACAAAGGTTAATGTTGTTGGAGAATTAAGAAATGTAAATGTTCAAGTGGGGTATGACCCTAGGATTCAAACCAACATGGATATCTAGGTAGTAGACATTACTAAAAGTTACGGTATGCTTTTGAGCAGAGATCTAATGAATAGTATAGGGGGATATCTCTCCCTCAAATTTTCACACATGTGGCTACCAAGGAGGGGAATGCTTACACAGATTAGGATCGAGAGTGAACCATGCCTCAAGCATATCATCACCGAGTATGACTGTCCCAATGAGGTGGCTTATTTTGAAACCAAGATAGGGGTTTATAAAAGAGAGGAAATTCTGACTCTTTTGGTTCTTGATTCTAATGAATTTTCAACACAAGAATTCCCTGATCCCATGATTAGTGTAAACTAGTAGGTATTGATCAGGAAGCTGCAACATGATCAGTTGGTATTAGGGGAGGATATCGATTTGTGGATTCTTCTACTCCAAAATTGGTGTAGGGTGTACTACCAAAATCATTCGAAATTGACCTACCAACCCTACATCAGATTTCTAAATCATGTTTGCCAAATTGAAGAAACTAGCCCAAGTCACCTTGAGATAGTTTCAGATCACTTCTCATTTGAAGCCAAAAATGCAATAATGTTAACTAGGGATAATATACCTTTAGAGGAAGTCCCTCCTCAAAGTGAACCTACCCTAGTCATAATACTGGACCAACATAGTCATGTTGAACAACCCCAGAATTTGTTTGATACCCCTGCACTCACAAGTATACCAAAACCTAGGGGATTAATCAAAGATACAAACAATTGTTAGAAATATATCCTAGGATTACATGATATATCTGAACGAGAATTGGATATTGCACCTAATGAACCTATTGAACACCTATCCCCAATATTTAATGCAAAAGATCAGGTGGGCCCACTTATGGTTCATCTTATCCAAGCACCCACAACAACCTTAAAGGGATCAACCCTGACTCATGATCAGCTATGGATCCTCATGTTTGATGGATCCAAATCTAAAATAGGGTGTGGTGCTAGAATTGAGTTAACCAACTCGAAAGGGAATTTTTTTTTGCTTCTTATAGGTTGCAGTTTGGATGCACTAAAAATATAGTAGAATATGAAGCATTAGCTCAAGGACTGATGTTCACACATCAAAAGAAAGTTACTGGCTTGGTGGTTAAAAGAGATTTAGGAGTGATTGTCAAGCAAGTACGCAGCCTACACATGTCACAATAAAAGTTTGACAACGTATAGAAATTGGGTATGGAAGCTGATTGAATACTTTGATGCTTTTGGGATTAGTTTAATCCCTAGAGAGGAGAATCAAATAGTAGATTCACTAGTTGTTGCTGCAAGTACCTTGGAGCCCATGCAAGGATCCAAGCTTAAGAGATTGTCAGTAGGATTGATATCCACCCTGGTTGTCCTTGATAATGTCAAGAACTTTCAAGTCTTCGACAATGATCAAAATATCCTTGCTTTTCTAGAAAGATCGAATGTTTTCAAAGGACAAATCATCAATGGGTCCGACAGGAATGAAGGTGACTAGAACCCCGAAGACTACGATACATAAGGTGTCCTCAATTTAAAAAGTAATAGCATTCCCAAGGGAATGGTGGCCTTAGAAAGAATTTTTGATTCAGATCCAAGGGCTCAGGGAAAGGTGTCAACCAAAGATAAGGGAGGTGAATATGAAACTATTAACTTAGCTAACTCTGGCCCTAAAGGGAATGTTTACATAGGGAAAGATTGCCTTGAAGCAATTAGAGAAGATATACTTAAGGAAATGAAGAAAGATATTGCTACAATGGCTTGGGGGTATGAAGATCTAAAAACATTTGATACTTCTATGATAACTCATACTATTCCTTTAAAGCCATAAGCTAGACCATTTCGATAAAAATAATGTCTTGTCAATACCCTGTCTAAACCATTGATCTTTAAGGAAGTTCAGAAATTGCTTTCTGTAAGAATAATCTTTCCTCTACGACACTCAACATGGGTGGATAACTTGGTTCCAGTTTGTAAAAAGAATGGGGAGATCAAGCTATGTGTAGATTTCAGGAATTTGAATAGAGCTTCAGAAAAGGAAAACTACCCACTCCCTTCTCTAGATGAAGTTTTGCAAACTCTCAATGGGTCTTAGATGATGTCATTCCTGGATGGCTATTCTGGGTACAATCAAGTGATTGTTAATTATGAAGAAAAAATGAAGACAAACTTCACTACTAGGTGGGGAACATTTCCTTACAGGAGGATGCCATTTGGTTTGATAAACACTGGACCAACCTTTCAGTGTGCAATGGACGTGGAATTCAAAGATTTGATTGGTAAGTGCATCATAATTTATATGGATGACCTGACAGTATTCTCTAAAGATAGACTAAACCATGCTGCACACTTGGCTAAAGTTCTTGAAAGATGTATCCAATATGGTGTTTCTCTGAATCCTAAAAAGTGTGTGTTTGAGATTTCTGAAGGGAAAATTTTGGGACAAATAATCTCGGAAAGAGGGATATCGTTAGATCCAGACTGAGTTGAGTCTATTCTGAAGTTAACCATGCTAGGTAGTAAGAAGGAGATGAGATCTTTCTTCAGAAAGATGAATTTTGTAAGGAAGTTTATTACAAGTTTTGTAGAAATTGTTAAACCTTTGAACAAAATGATGAAGAAAGATGCTAGAATATAATGGAGTAATGAGGCAAAGGCTGCCTTTTCTTAGGTTAAGCAATCCATTTTGGAGGCGCTAGTCCTCACTAGTCTTGACTACTTGAAGCCATTTTATATTTATTCTTTTGCTTCTGAACACTCGTGTGCAACCGTCCTGACACGACAAAGAGAGGAGGGGGATGAAAGGCCAATTTCCTTCATGAGATCTCCATTTAAGAATGCTGAAGTCAAGTACCCATCTCTTGAGAAACAAGATTTTGCATTGGTTAGAGCTGTCAAGAAGTTCATGAATTATATCCTTCGAAGCCAGATCATTGTTGTGGTTCCTGATGCTACTGTGAAGTCTCTACTTATGCAAAGTGAGTTGGGAGAATGAAGGGGGAAATGGATGGCTATTTTGTAGGAGTTCGATCAGGAGTTCACCCTATGAAACTTGTCTAAGGTCAAGTCCTATCTAAAGAAATGACAGATGTTGGTAAGAACATTATTTGTCAGCAGTACACAACACAATCCTTTTCTAATGACTCTTGGTATGCCGATATTATTTATTTCATGCTCAATAATCAGTGTCTGGAGGGAATGAATACAAATTAGAGGAGAGCACTGAGAATGAAAAATTCCCATTATATGCTCAAAGGAGGATTGTTATACAAAAATAATTTTGAGGGGGTTTATCTACGATGTCTTGATCAACAATAAGCTAAGCATGCAATTGTTGAATTTCATGGGAAACATGGCACGGTTCATGGTTATGTGGATTCTTTGGCAGATCAGATCCTTAGATCTAGTTATTATTGGCCATGTGTGTTCAAGGATGCCCGCCAACATGTAAGGGCATGTCATATATGTCAAAATTTTGCATCAAGAGAGCGTCATCCGGCCATGCCATTACAACCTGTTTATGAGGTAAGGCCATTTGCCGAATGGGCACTTGATTTTATTGGGGTAATTAACCCAAATTCTTCTATAGGACATAAATTCATTTTGACTACCACTAATTATTGTACAAGATGGAAAAAAGCTATACCTTGCAAGAATAACACAACAAAAGTAGTAATCAAGTTCCTCACTGAATGCATCACAACTAGGTTTGGAGTGCCCTTTGCACTAGTATGTGACAATGGCCCTACCTTTTCTTCTGTTAAGTTCATTTCATGGGCTTATGATCATAAGATCATTTTAAAGTATTCTTCAAACTATTATCTGCAAGGAAATGGAGTTGCATAATCAACTAATAAGAATCTCCTAGGAGTAATCAAAAAATTGTTAGAGAACAATCCTAGAGACTGGCATACCTAGTTAAGATATGTGTTATGGGTGGATAGGACTAGGATCAAGGTTGCGTTAAAAACTTCACCATTTAAGCTAGTGTATGGCTAAGAGCCTGTGTTCCCTATTCACTTGCAAATATAGGCCTGTCTTGAAATTTATGCAGGAATTTTACTCTAGTGATGATAGGATTGAAGTGAGGTTAGCCAGCTTACTAAAATTAAAAGAGTAGAGGGATGTTTCTTTGCAGTAATTCTTTAAACACCAAGCTGTTGTCAAACGATGGTTTGAAAAAAGAGCCAAGGTCAAGGCTTTCAGGATACTAGACCTTGTGTTGCTATGGGATAAGGCTAATGAAAAGAAGGGCAATCACCAAAAGTTCAATAAGCTTTGGTTGGGTCCCTATGAAATTGCTGAAATCCTACGAGAAAATACTTTCGGTTGAGTAGTTTAACATGAGAACCTATCCCATTTCCTATTAATGGACAATTTTTCAAACATTATTTTGGGTCGTACAAGGTCTAGTATTTTTGTTGGGTTGTATATATGTAAATGATTTTCTGTTCCGTTGGTTTTGTCTTTTCCTTGTGTTTTTCTTGCTTTTTGTTCTTTTGTTTCTTTTTGTGGGGGCCTTCATTTTATCTGAATGAGTAAGGGGATTGTTATATGAAGTATACTTTGGTTGCTAAGAGAGAAGTTGGTTTAGATATTTTCAGGTTTTCTGATTGGATGATTTTGTTCTAAATTCATTGTTTTATGTCCATTGTCAATGAGAGTTGTGGAAAGTCATTGAGAACAAGGTGTAAAGTAAGCCATCTTCACTAATTATGATTGAATCTGTCACAAATCATCAGAAACATTTCCTTTTGTAATGGTATATTTTTCTTAGGACGATGGTGTTACAAGATTTGAGTGAAAAATCTGATTCCCTGGATACTATTATGAGGTCCATGGTAGTTTTCAACCCAGTATAGATGTTGGACATCTGACATATTGAGAAGGAATTGAATGAAGAAACTTCAGAAAAAAAAAAGAAAGAAAAAAAGAGAGAGAACTATGTAAGAAAAGAAAACTCAATATTGAATGGGTGATTCGAGTATCCCTACTGGGTCTATGGACGCCTGACTGGAAGTAGAGCAATGCTTTGAAAAAACTAGAGGTATCTCCATCAAAGCTATGGACGCTTGACTGGCAGCAGAGCAATGCCTAGGATATCATTACACAACAGTAGAAGGGAATCAACTCATGTAGTTCAAATCTTGCACATAATTGTTCAAAAGATGAGGAAAACTTTGTAAAAGGATGATGCACCATAAAGCACACACATAGATTCGAGAGTAGTAAGTATTGATTTTCATTTGAGATTCTAGCTCAACCTTGATTATTAAAACTGACCTAGCTCGAATTGTGATGTCCATAAACTAGGAATTCTGGGTGTCTGAATCCTTCAGTTTCTTGAAAATGGTTAAACCATTTTCCTAGCCAAGTCACCAATTGTTATACCTTGCATAACCACCCCATTTTAAACTTGATTAATATGGGTCCCCCTTTTCTATTTTTTTTTTCCTTTGGTTTTGTGTTTTGTGCCTTAGCAGTTTTCTTTCTTCCTTGGGCCTTGTTCTTTTTTATTGTTCTAGCAGACGCGGAACATAGACCAAAATCAAACTTTGAAATTTGTTACAAGTTCTAGTTCTATTTCCAGTTTTGCTAGTTTGTTTTTTTTTTTTTTGTTTATTCTGGTAGATGCAAAATGTGGACCGAAACCGAACTTTTGAATTTGTTCCAAGTTGTAGTTTTCATTCCATTTCCACCTGTTGCACTTGTTTTTCCTTTTTATCCTTGCGTTTGGTCGTGGGATGTTTTCTACCCTTCTTTTTCTTTCTCTTGTCTCTTTCTTCATCGTCTCTTTGTGTGTTGTCGAAGGTGGAGTCGGGATGGAAACTGAACCTATAACTTGGAAAAGTTTTAGGGTCGGGTTTCTGTTTTGCTTCTGCTCCCATTGTGGTTCACCTGGGATTAGTTTTCATTCCTATCTCACTTGCATTCATTTGTTTGTTGCTTGTTTTCTCTCTTTGCGGGGCCAGGTTCGGAAGGGATTTGGGATCTGAAGTTTTTGCCGAGTTTTGTTTCCTCATTTAGTTTTGACTCTTCCCCCATTCTGCTACGAGTCTTAGAGTTTCTTCAACAATCCATAAGCTCCAAATGAGTAGGCCCCTTGAACATTATAGCTATATTGACCACTTTGTGAAACAACAACGTTGTGAACCAATATCAAAGACCTTGGGAGGTGATTAGTTTGATTATTGATTATCTCTTTTAGGAGAGGTGAGGTACTTTTTAATTTTATCTTACCTGCATGTTGTGGGTCAATTTGGCACATTAACAATACCCAATGCAATAAAATTCTCTAGTTTTCTTAAATACTGATAAACTTGTATATATTTTTTTAACTAAATAGAGATATAAAATTTAGGAATTTCCTATGACCAAATATTATGCCTATACCTACCATGAAACTATGTTTACTATTATGGACGAATTATCTTGATATTCTACAAAACTGAAATACCACCATGTAAAACAGAAGAGGTAAAGACCTATACAAGAGAATACAATCTTTCTTTTAAAGGAAACATCCATGAATGTTTTGAACATAATACTAACATTATTTTCTTGTTTCTTTCCTTAAACTAGTAAAATAGAATGATATTTGCATTTCAATATTTTTGAGTATATTGAAAATGAATAAATGTTAATGAGCAACACACATTTTTATCAAAAGTAGAATAACAAATTTACAGTATGGTTCTGTCCATATTGAATAATACCTGAAGTAAAGAACCCATTTAATTCTAACATCACGAAGTCATCTACATGAGACCTTTCAAAAAAATAAGATATATATTTATATGTCTCACAAGATGCAAGATCTCTTTCTTACAACCATATTGACATAATGAAAAAATATGTCTATTTACATAGTTTTAAAATAGAATAGAAACTACTTTCTCAAAGGTAAAACATGTATTTCTTTCTTTCATACAATAAGGAAATTTTCTCTGCTTAGACATACAAAATATTTATTTGCAACTTACATAACTAGATTGACATCAACATACAAGACATGGGATTTTCTTTCTTTTCTTTCTCATTAAATATTTATCAAACCCATCACTCTACCAAGTTGATTTACACAGACTCTTTACAATAGCCTTTCAAGGGTATGACATTCAACTTCAAAAGGGAAGATTTACTTTGACATAGTAACACCATCTTAATCCACAAGAAACATAGCTATTCCAAGAATTGTTTAGCTCCTTCCAATCTGCAAAAATATGTAAATTTTTTCTCTAGATTCCAATGGGGAGCTCACCTCCCAACTTTTGGTTGGTAAATCAACCACCCTCGAGTTAGGAGGCAAAAAAGGGAACTAGGTACAAAAAAAACCAACCAAAACAATATTTACACACACATGATACACATAAGATTATTTCCACACCCACTAAAGGGATTTTCACATAAATTTTGGATTCCATCAAGAATCCAAAGTGGGGAATGGAGGGTGTACTATGCACTCCATATAGGGACTTCTAATAATAGCAACAAGAACAAGTCAATATCATACTCCATTTATTTCACATGCAACCCTTATTTAATATATTTTCTTTCTCCAAAATCCATACCAACAAAACCATTTCTACTATTTCACAATTACACATGGGTACTCATACCCTTTTTGAGCCTTTCCTTTTAAGGAGGAATTAAACTTCCCCATGGAGGTTCCAACTCCATACCATCCACAATGAGGGATGCTCTTCCCAAATTTTGGGTGAGCCTATCCCTAAACAACCCTTTTCCCATCACATAAACCACATTCAACAACACAAGAAAACAAGCACCAAAAGCATTTTGAAATAAGCATACAAGAAAAACACAAGAGATAAAATACCAAGCACATTTTTACATGTACTCATGTAATCTTTCAAATAAAAACATAGAGAAATAGAAAGAGTGGTGAATCTACCTCAAAACCAAGCTTAGGGAATGATGGGTTGAGGATCCACACAAATCCTCTTCTTCCAAACTTTTTCTTCAAACTTCTCAACCCACAAAATTAAACCAAAATCAAGAATGCAAAAAGAATCTCATAACCCTTGTTTTGAATTTTCTTTATAGGAACTCAAGGTTGAATTCCTTTGAATAGGGAGATCATTTTTCAACCTCCCATCAACTCTCCCATGCACACTCACCTATGTGTTCTCACACATGTGTGAGAACTTGAGAGTCTTTCAAGAAAACTTGGAGAAGCGGGGATGTAAAGAGACTAGTCCCCATCCCACTTCCCAAAACCTTATTTTCGTCAAACCTCTTTAAGGCCTCAAAAAGAGTGCCCAATCTTGAGATTGACCCAATATTTTTAGCTAAAAAGGTACCTAACCCATAGGTACATGCCCTAGGGACCTTAAACCCATAAAAACACTTTAAAAATATCACTTTTCAATCCACAAAAAGTGCCTAAAAGTTCAAATCCGAGTTTTTCAACTTGGATGGACAACTCACCTCCTAGATGGACTAACATGGCAATAAAAATTAATTTACAAACATTCACAATTTACATCATGAATAAAATACATCACAAAATGAAACTATAGTCCCTTCAAATGGACTATAGTTTGGTTTTAGTAGTTAAATTACTCAGGGTTCCCAAGGGTCTCTTCCAATTTCCATTAGCCATGGAAAGTGTACCTAAACACTCGATGCACACGTTAATCCATCCAAGTAATTCATATTTATATAAAAATAAAAACATCACATTCACACAAGTTTCACAATTCACGTAGCATAAAAATCCAATAACATAATTGAAAAATCATTAGCCACCTATCTTATCTCATTTTCATTAATCATAATTTTCATACTTATCCAATTGCAACATGATTGGTTCACACCATTTGTTTCATTCATTAATCATTAAGTTTCTAGATTCAAATTAAACAAACTCAATAACCAGCATACAATTATATCAATCATCATAGTCAGATGATGAAGCATGTAGCATAATCAAAATCAAATCATCATATGAAATTAAAAATTTAAATATCTTGTCATCAATGGTATCATTAGGCATAGACAATAACCAAACTCAATATAATACAAGTACTAGATGTAGCATAGCGGTGGGCCTCACAAAAGTGTTGTTAAAGAACTTAAAATTATATTAAATTAGAAGATAGAAATATAAAAAATAGTCAAATGACAATACAAACCACCAAAAAAAAATTTCTCTTAAAATTTAATATCATATTATAAATAGAAACCTTGCCACTACACAAAAACAAGAATTTTTCTTTATCTATTAACTATATTGAACTTTGATACAAATCCATCAAAGTTCTATTTAGCTCATGTCTTCTTGTTGAATTCTAGTTACACAAATATTTTAACATTTTGCATCTTTTATTATTTTACATATCATCTTCTCTATGTAGAATTGAAATTAAGTGAGTGGGAGAGAAAGCAGAAAATAATGGAGCGACAAAGAAGGTGAGTGGCCAAACCCTAGTTGCGGTGGGAAATATCTCTAATATTTCAATGTCGGTTGAGGTTGATGGTAATGCAAAGGACGATTCATATGCTAATGGAGACATTGTTCCTAATGTTTTTATGCTGGATTTTGATCAATAGATTAGGGGGGAGGAGGAGGATTTTCTTGCCCCTTTGGTTGCAATATCTCTCCCTTTGTTGAGGATGATGTTCTAGTGTCTTTTTTGATGGTCATTGGTTTCTAGGTTTAAATTGTTTAATTCCTCTAAATTCTTGTCTTAGTTTCAATCTAATGATAGAAAATTTCAAGTTTTCCATTTGGATTTATCTGTATGGGTTACCCTTGGAATTTGGAATGAATTTTTTTATATTTATTCCCAATTTGGTAAATATTGTTCTATTGATAATATCACCAAATTTATGAAGGGTCTATTATTTATTATAATTTGTGTATGTGGAGAAAAAATTAAAGCTTTCCACTTAGGTTACCTTGTCTTCAAATTTTGGAGCTTAGGTGTAGTAGATTGACTATGAAGACTCTTTGATTATTTTTCTCTCATGTGATAAAGTGGGTTATACCTCCACCACCTATTTAAAGAATAGGAAACAACACTTCACTTGGAATAAGAATGATTTTAGTATAGATTCTATGAATGATTCCATTAATCCTATCATTTAAGAAGTTTAGAAAGAAAATCCTAAAGGGTACTCTCCTATGGATTACTTGTTGAGGAATCCTACACCTTTAGGATGGTTGAAGGATTTATTAGTGATGAAATGTCGCTTGTATTTCCCAAAAAAGTTAGTTTTGGGGAGAAGGATCCTCGTTTTGAGACAAAGAAAATTTCATGGAATATTTTTTTAAACCAACCTGGTTTTTGAGGGTGGTTAGATAGTCTTAGTTTGGTTATCCCTTTTGTAGTCCTTTTTAGGTGTTATTTATTTCTTGGTGTTGTTTCAAGCTTTATATTTTCAATTGTACAAGGGTCAAGGCCCTTTGAAAACCCTGCTTTTCTAATCAAAAAATATAGTGAACTTTTTATACATTTAGGATTTTTAGTAGCCAATATTTTTGGGATAAGATCATTCTTGTAAAAAATAGACTTAATATCTAGGATGTGGTAGCACTATGCTTGAATACAAACTGTGATTTTTTGTTGTGATTATTTCTTCTTTATGATAAAAAAATATCAATCATATTTAGAAATATATTAATAGAGATAATTAATATAGAGGAAACAAGTTCTAATTCAACACACTTGAAATAAATTATATTATGGAACAACAACTAAGATATAGAATGAAAGCATCCAAATTACTAGAAGTAAAATGTTTGTTCTTTCTAGTGATCTAATTCACTCTATGTATTAGATATGAATACTCCTTGATGCTAAGGAATTTTTATTGATTATTAAAGGTTTTTAAATGAAGAAATAGATTATTTCAATAATAATACATAATGAATATATAGACTATTGTGTAGAAATTTGACTCATATTAGTTAGTAAAATTGTTGAAGTGTCACCCATTAAAGTTTGAGATGTGGACATAGACACAATAACAATTTTTTTATTTTGAAAAATAAAAAATTCACTATAAATCAAGATGTGTGTGATATGATAGTGTACACACTTGATGATGGTGCACATACAATATCATTTTAAGCACATGTTACCTCAAAGGTGGGGAAAGTGTATGTGTATTTGTGTGTGGTAGAGTCCATTTTTCTCACCATATGAGGGAGGCAATCCTAAAAGGTTTTAGAATCTTCATATATGATACTTTGATTGGGAAGAACACATAATTTTGTCACCCATTAGGGTTCCTATATGATCTACACATGGTCAAGTCTCTATGATGAGACCTAGACCTATAGTTTGCTTAATATTTTAACCTATAATTAAAGTTATTTCATTAAGGAAATAACCATTTGTTGTTTAATTTATCATCTTAATACTAAATTCTAGTTTTGGGGCTATCAAGGATTAATATAAATGCTTAAATTAATCCCCTTATCTCTATCACTAATTAATCTTAATTTTGAGAAAAATAATGTTACAATTTAATATTTCAAAAATTCACACAAAATGCTAACTTTTAAGCTCAAATGGTTTAATGCTTAACAAAAGAGGGGTTGAATTTATATCCTTCAAGTAGTTTCCTAAGATTTTTATTTCCTCCAATTTAATTATATCTTCCTTGAAAGATATTTTCATTGGATTGATAATAGTCATTAATCGACCTTTTTATCAAAGAGAAAAAATTGTATGTTATTCTCCATTATCCTATATTTTGATACTTAACATGAGATGATAGAATAGATAGAAAGATATCATAAAAATAAATTTGATTTCTAAGGCCTCTAGATAAATATCCACAGCCTAAGAGAAACATAATCTTCATTTTGTTCTTGCGATGTGGCTAAGTAGGGGTGAAGAGGAAG
Source organism: Sequoia sempervirens (assembly GCA_007258455.2). Taxonomy (NCBI): domain Eukaryota; kingdom Viridiplantae; phylum Streptophyta; class Pinopsida; order Cupressales; family Cupressaceae; genus Sequoia; species Sequoia sempervirens. The sequence goes on along the minus strand of VDFB02000015.1, from coordinate 217,344,405 downwards.
GGTGACGATCCAACACCTTGTTGGATTTTCACTAACAACAATGTTGGTGCTTTCAGTGAAGATAACAAATAGGGGTTTAATTATATTTCCATAAAATGTAGGGCACTAATTTACAGGTGCCTAGAGAGGTATAAAGGCCTCAATCGTGAAGGAAATAGACCTTCTATGTTAACTATTTTTTTTGTAAAGAATGTAGGCATCAACATTCATCTTTTATTGTTGTAGGCTGCTCTTTTTTTTATTTTGAAATTGAACCCATTACAATAGGAGTCAAGCACATGTGTTTCATGTTTATTTTTCTCATCTATAGGTTGAAGGAAAGAAGAGTGATGGGAGTTTTACCCACTTTTATATTATTTGCATTGGATCATCAATTTGAATTAATACTCTTTCTTTTTTCCCTTTTTAAATTTACTTATAGTAATGTGTAGATATGACCTTAGGAGAGATCATGTCATATTCTTAAAACACAAAGGTGATTGTTCTTAGAAATAGGCCCTTAGAGGTTGAATAAATTATATGATTGTCCTATTTTTAAGTATATTCAATACTATAAATTTACTGGTCCCTAACTATTATAGGAAAAATGCACCAATACTATAAACTTACTGGTCCCTAACTATTGTAGGAAAAATGCACCATGTATATAGCTTAATGTGAGATGGATGTCATGTAGTACCTCTCCATTTATGCTTATGTTTTTTGTTGCATGTTTTTATACTATTAGACTATGGTACTTTGTTTAGATATTTTGATCGCTGGTTTTGAGCGACAGTGGATTCACTTTGTGACATGATGATACATTGTATGGTGATAATTGATTTCTGACATGCTTTGATATAGCGTAGATGTTTTTCTTTCAGATGATTATTGCTATATGTATGTTTATGATGGACTAACTGTTATTTAATTTGTCTGTCTGATGTGACGTTTATTGGTGTGGAGAATAGAATCACATCACTCACTTGCGAGTGCCCTATGATGTCCGTGATTTTCTCCACACGGTGTGCCTGTATTATGGATTATATGTATATGCATGTTATTTGTTTGGTTGCAGGATTGCAAGTACATGACACCGACTCCACCTGGTTACTCAGGTTTGGGCATGTCAAGACTCAACGGATATGTTGATTGGGAGGTAGTAGCATGGTTTATCCTAGTCTAGCCTTTAACCTAGTCATAGTACATCGTCAGTTTTAAGTTTGGAGTCTTAGATTGTCTTGTCTTTTCTATTTGGTTTATTTGCTTAAAAAGGAAAATTTTGTTAATTTTAATAATAGTTTATTATTTCTTAATTTACTGTTATTTAAATTAATTTTTAAATGTTAAAGAAATTAGTTTTGCATATTATTTAATAAATTAATTAGTTTGTTTGGTTAAATAATTTGATCTTAGAGATTAAATTTATTTAATTAAATAAATTAATTAATTAAATTAAATTGTTTTAAATGAGTGAATAGATTTTATTTAAACTAAATATTTTTGTGGAAATGGTATTTTTAATTATTAAATAAATATGCAATTGAAAATTGAAATTTTAAAATAAATAAAAGGCATGCAATTTTGAAAGGAAGATTGTCGAGAAGTGGTTGAGGATATTTTGTTCTTCTCGACAAGTGTACCAGTTGCATTTATTGTTGATGGTTGAAGTTGTTCATGGATATTATTTTGGATCTGGAAAAAAACACAGTAGGGTTATTCTATTTTCTTCATGGGAAAAAAAAATAATATCAATGCCTTGTTAAATTTTTGTATATGCTTTTTGGTGTTATTGTATACTTGTGGAAGTTCTCTGGATTGTCTTTTGGGAATTGGTTCTCGGGAAAGGATTTGGAAGCTACAGGCAATAGAGGTTCTCATCACTAGTTAGTTTTCTGAAGCAAAGGAAACAGGTATTCTACTTGTGAATTTATTTTGTTTGTTTTGGAAGGGAATGTTTGTGAAAAGAAATTAAGTATAATTTAAATCCCTGTGATTCTCGTAAAGAAATTATTTGTTGTATTTTTTCTTGTGAAGTTTTGATGGATTCAGAAAAAACTTTTGTAGTATACTCTCTGTAGAAAGTATTTAAATTTTGTGAAGGGAATTATTTGTTGAAAAAGGAAATTGAATCCTCAGGGAATAATTTAGGATTTAATTGGAAATGCTGTGCGAAATTCTTCTTTGAACCCTGTTGAAATTATATAGTTTTCCCAGTTACCCCATTGTAACCTTGTTAAAAAAAAAAACTCTGTAATTTCTTAAAAAATTTCATCAGAAAACCCTGAGAATATGAATATATGTAAATATGTATATATATATAATTATAGATATACATATATTTATATATATATTATATATATAAATTGGATTGAGAAGGGAACTCAATATTTTATGTGATTATTTAATTTAAATCGCCGTACAAGCGTATGACATTAAAAATATGGATTAAGATTTCCATATTTGCAAATTGAAATTTTGCAGGATGATTTTCGTTTTATCTTACATGTAATAAAATGCATTTTTTTTATGCATAGTAGGCAGTGGAAGGGGCGCAAGGGCCACCCCATAGCCGCCCATAGAGGGTAGCGGCTATGACGGAAGGCTGGTGTTGCCCTCACAGGCTGCGCACAGGCTGCCGCCACAGCCGTGGCCGATTAGGGACGGCTGTGAATGCAGCCGAAATCCTAGTTTAATTCCTTTGTAATGTATAACAGAATTTTGAATGGAGTACGAACGGATTTGATTAACATTTGACATTCAAAATTTTAATATACATGATTTATAATAAGTAAGAATATGTATATATATGTATATGTATATGTATATGTATATATATATATATATTCATATTTGATTTTAGTATTATATAGGAAATTGTATATTTAAATATTTATTTTTAAAAAAAAATTAAATGATTATATATTAAATAAGATGTCTGTGGATATATGTGAAATATTAGAATCAATTAGTTATAAATGTTATGAATAAAAGAGTAAATTTTAGTCTTTAAAATTATGTGAAATTGAGGAAATTAAAAGTAGAATAATTTTATGCAATTTCCTTTATTGTTAGAGAAAAGAATTACAATTAAGATGCTATAAAATTTTTGTTGATTAATTTCTTACTTCTAGTTCTTGATTGACTGGATTTAGTAAATCGAAAAGATAAACGTGAATATGCTTTAAGTCGCTTTAAATTTTTATTGGGCAAATGGGGATTATTTTTATGTGATTTCAAGTCTTCCAGTTGTAGTCTCTTCAAGGGAGTTAAATTTTACTATGGTTTCATGTGTTTGAACAAACTAGGGTAGTGCACCTAATTTTTGTGAACAGATTGTGATGTCCATTGTGGTATATCTAGAATTATATGTTAAATTTTGTGCAATTTGTCTACCCTAGATAGAGAACTTAGTCTACCTTTGTTATGTTTAGGAGAGTGGCTCTGTGTAAGGGCCGACACACAAAGTGGTGTCAGGGTAACTTACAAAGAGTTAGTAAGTCAGTGATAACTAAATAACATAGTAGTTAGATTTAAAATTCTTAAAAATATGATTATGCCTCACTTAATGACTCTTGAGCTAGTTCAGTCTTGAGTATAAGATGAGAAGGCCTAGAATGGCAAATCGATGTCTTGTTTCTTCAAAAGATAATTGATTCCACAATGGTTTGCAAATGGGGCCGGGTTTTGTAAGAGGTTGACAGAGTAACCCAAGTTGGGGGCCGAAACCTAGGAAGAAACACCAGGGTAACCTTTGCAACGTTGTGATGACACTCGACCTAGAATAACAGTTAACCTTGTGCACTTGCACATTTGATTGTCTTAAATCTGGAAGCAATGTAACCATCAGTCAGTTATGTACTTGTGTCTAGGGTTAGTAGATTATGTCTAGGTAACCATATTACTATCTCCCAGCACAGGGGGTGGACCTACGGGTACCACATGGTTGGGTGGAACATGCACCTTACTCCGTTGGGTCCCTAGTTTATGATCATGGCATCAAGAACTTCATGGATGGAGAGCTCGCACTTGGATACAAATGTACTTTCTTTATTGCATTATTGTAAAACATCCCTCAATTGTATATGAGGTGAACATTGAAAATGTAACTTGTAACTATTATTTGATCTACCTCATCAGATGAATGAGTATTGTAATATCTTATCAAATGCAATGTAAGAAAACATGTTTGTACTTTATATTATCTTGAATGGAATTCAATGTTATGTGATGTTTACTTTTATGTTTATGTTAATTAAATATATGTAATGCAAAATACTAAAGTCATCTATGGAAACTCAAGTAGTGTAACGTCACGTAACTTAATGAATGTATGCAACTAATTAACTTAATATTATAACTTAAAAAAAAAAAATTATTTCACTTTTATACACTATTGCAACATTCCTTAGGTTATTATGACAGGGCATTACATGTCACATATAAACAAGCTTAGTGAATTTTTATTTTTAGCACACAAACGCTAAATGTAATAAAAAATATAATATGTTGATCTAAGGTGTAGATAAACAATTATAAGAAACATATTTAAATGATTCTAGATAGAAATGAATAAATATACACATCAAAAAATTTATGTGGTTGACTGTAAAGTTTATGTCTACAACAATGTAGGGGAAAATCAACTTTATTAACTCTATGTTTTGTGCAGTACAATGTAGTACATATATAGCAACATACCTCTGATTATTATATCATTTTCGACGTTGGATAATGGAAAATCAAGCAAGGGAATCGGTGAGAGATGTTGAGGAATTTGAATAGTCTATGGGGGGCAATTTTTGAACTTCACATTCCAAAAATCTCCCACTGGAAATCCAACAGTTGGAATCATTCCTTCATTTGCATGTAGCCTAGCATGGTGGACTTCCCTTGTCTCTTTTCCATTCCTAGTAGAGCTCTGCTTCATTGAGGAGGTTTTGGAATTACCTTAGCACTTTTAGGAAGGTTTCAAAATCCTCATTGTTGTGATGCCAGGCATTCCCATACCTCATTGTGCCATCACCAATAAGTTTCATGAATCTGACCATCAAATTCTTTATTGCGATTGTGACTTGCAAGAAAAAAATAGAAAAAGTGAGTCTTTTTGATGACTCAATCAATGTCCTCTTACAACCTTTGAATTTGTCCTCATTCCTTGCCCTCCAAATGTGCCACATAATTTTAGTAGAAAGGTAGTCCCCATAAAACAAATATGTATCCATTATTTAGTTTTACATTTCTAAATAATACTATTTGCCAAATAATATTACCATCAATTGCCCAAATCTTTATATAGATATTGAGCAACCTTATACAAATTTAATTACTTAGAATTAATGCTAAGATTTAACTTAACATAAAAAGGTGATGAAATCATAAATTTCATAACAAATGAGTGTAGCATTCTATTAAAAAGGGATATAACATCATGGATAGTTGACTCAACTAAACTCAAGCCTAAGTTACCTAGCTAATATCTTGGATCTTGGAAATTTTAAAACTATAGAAGGGAACAAGTTACCACTTAGGAATTTTTTTTTGCAAAAGACCAAAGCTTCATATCAAGCAAATGAGGTGCCATAAAAATGTTGCACAACATAAAACATAAGCAATAGTTTTACCACAAATGGAGCAGAGAGGGAGTAGGGAGAGGAGTGGAGGGGGGGATTTTAAATCTAGGGATGATTCTAGAGAGGAACGTGATGATTTTGCAGATGCAGATGGTTTACTGTTGGTTGTTTCTTGCCATTCTATGGGGCTACTGAGGAGTAGTGTTGGCTATTGTCTTTGGCCTGGGATGCGCTTTTGCGGGTTTGTTTATTGCTTTCATCCTTATGGGAAGCTATGCTTTGGTGCTAGTTGCTGTTGTTTTCTTATCGGGGAGCTATGTTTCGGGTCTGTATGCTGTGTTCACCCTATGGGGTTTTTCCTAGTTCTTCTTTACTAGGTGTGCAGTTGGGTGCCTATTCGCTTCTTCTTGTGGGCTTGGCTATCTCGATGCCTTTGGTGTTGGAATTTTATGAGGATGTTGCTTTAGTGTTGGGTATGGATTTTGGGGTTCCTATAGTGGGTTTAATTGTGGAGAGATTTTGGCATGTTTTAGATCCTGACTAGCATGTAGGGTTGGATGTTGCTTTCAATGGTTTTTCCTTCTCTCTACTATTTCCACTTGCAGGCTCGCCTAGCCTTGTCCTTCTATTCATGGGTTCCAATGCCTCTTTGTTGGAGCTTTATTTCATTGTGGCTTTGGGGTTGTGCTTCTGTGGGACTTCCTCTTTGTTGCAGGATGTGGGTTTTGGTTTATCTCTGGTGTAGTTGTCTATGGAGAGTTTTTGGCATGCTTTAGATAGTGACTGGCATGTAGGGTCAGAGGTTGTTTTTCATGGTCTTGTCTTCTCTCTACTCCCTCTACTTGGGGGATTTCCTTGCCTTGTCCTACTTTTCTTGGGTCCCGGTGGCTTTTCTTTGGTTTTGTTTGCTTTGCTTAGTTGTGAGGCTACTCTTCTCTGGGATCTACTTCATTGTAGAGATGTTGCTACTTATCCTTTGGTGTGTCTCTTGTTATCTAGGATTTTCCTAGAATTTTTCTTCTTGGATAGGCTTTGTTCTTTCAAGTCCCAGGTGTTCTTGGTGCAGTTTGGTGTTGTTGCTCTAGGTTTGGTTTTGAAGTTAATGGGTAGTTTTTCCAGCAAGGATTTTTTGTTGTCCTAGTTTTTCTTCATGCCAAAGGGAGTCTTGGTTTCCCTTTCTTTTGATGGGTGTCCCTCTTTTGAGGTGAATATTGAGTTGTTTAATTCATTGGTTTCTCTTCTTTCTCAAGAATTTAAGGGTGTTGTTTCCACCCTTGGTTGGGATTTGACAGGGTTGCTTACTTTGTTCACCCTAAAGAACCTAACGTTGTTGATTCTCCTAGTTACTATGCTAACTCCTTTTGCTAGAGTCTTTGCTTTCTTCCATGTCCTACATGTGGTGTCTCCTATTGAGGTGGAGACTTTTCCTATGGAGGTGGAGACCTCTCCTTTTGAGGTGGAGATGGGTGTTTTGGTGTGGTGGTTTGTTCACACTTCTTCTATGAGTTTTCTCTAGTGAAACTTCTATTGAGGAGGATGCCATTCCTATGGAGGTGGAATGTAGATTGGTTGGAGTTCCTCTGTAGTGGAAACTTTGGTTTTCATGATGACTACTCCTATAGAGGTGGAGAGGGGGTGTTGATGGGCTTTGTTTTTTCTAATCATTTTCTTTTCCATGACTTGGCTATTTTAGCCAGTGGTTTGGAGAGTTGGGTGGGTGTTAATGCTAAGTGTTATGTTGCTGTCGGGTTGTAACACATTGATGGTTGCCTGGCTATCTCAACTAGTTATTTTTTCTTCTATAGTGTCTTGTTTGTTGTTACATGGCTGGCACATCCAATGTTTAAGGGTTCAAGGTCACTTCCAAAACCTAGTTATAAAGGGTTTAAGGTCCCTATAAAAACCTTATTTTTTTGGGTTTTTGGTTCCTTTCAAAATCAATTTTTGCAGCTTGGTTTTTCTACAGGTTTGGGTTATCTTGCCGATCTTTTGAAGTGTTGTTATTTTGATGCTGGTTGTTCATTGATTTTTCTTTTGGTAGTATGATTGTCCTTGTTCGGGTTTCTATTCCTGTTAAACTTGTTTGTAAGTGGTTTCAGGTCGATTCAAAACATGCTTTTTCCATATAATCAAAACAATAGTTTTACCACTATCCTTGTAAATTAGAGGGTGCTATAATACCTTTGTACATAATCCTAGGAATAGTAGGATACTATTTTATATAATTTCTTATATACAAGGTCACCTCAGAATAGTGTTTCCCAATTTTTGGCCAAAGTGGGACATTGAAATCAACAATTTTTACCAAATTTTCACTTTTTAACATGTCGCTTATTTATCACCTGACCAGAAGCTCTGCCATAGGTATCCAACAGTTTCTTCATCTCTTTAGCTTCCGAGATAGCAGACCTTCCCATAAGCAAATTGTCATCCACGAACTGTTGATGAGAGCATATCAGATTGTTCGATGATGGTTTAAGCCCCATAATAGATCTTTGAGCAACCAATTTACTCATGTTTCTACCTAACACCTCAGCCATAATCGTGAAAAGGATAGGAGAAATGGGATCTCCCTGTCTTAACCCTCTAGAACTTCGAAAGAAAGTGGAAGGGGATCCATTAATAAGAACCACCACAGAAGCAGAAGTGATCAGTTGTTCGATGAGTTGCAAAACCCTTTCATTGAAACCAAAGGATTTTAAGATCTTAAATAGGAAATTCCAATCCACCCTGTCATAAGCCTTCAAAATGTCAATCTTAAGAAGAAATCCTTCTGATTTAGAGACCAAGAGGGAATGAACATTCTCATGAGCATGGACAATAGATTCAAGAATTTGTCTTCCAGGCACAAATCCATTCTATTGAGGGGCAATTATAGAGGGCAAAATAAGAAGCAGCCTAGAGGTAAGCACCTTCGAAATAATTTTATAGAAGGAATTACAGAGACTAATAGGTCTAAAGCCTTCAAAATCTTGCACTCCAAGTTTTTTGGGAATAAGGACCAAGAAAGTGGCATTTAACTCCTTCAACAGATTTCTAGAATGGAAGAACTCTTTCACTGCCTTCTCAACATCCTCCCTGACAATGTCCCAGAACCAATGGAAGAAAAGTAAAGGGAAGCCATCAGGACCAGGTGCTTTGCTTCCTTCAAAAGAGAAAATGACTTTTTTAATTTCCTCACTGGTGGGAATTACTGTTAACATTTCATTGTCTCTAGAATTAACAATCCTAGGGATAGCCTCCAGCAGCTGATTTTGACCTTCTAAGTTAATATCCTCTTTCTAAGACAGGAGATTCTTGAAGAATAGGACAACTTCTCTTCTAATATCCTCTTTCTCCTAATAAGTTCTACCATCAGCCACAATCTTAGAAATTTTGTTAGCTACCCTGTGTTTAGAAGCTAAAAGATGAAAGTATCTGGTATTTTTGTCTCCAACCTTTAGCCAGAGAGCTCTAGATCTTTGTCTCCAAAATTCCTCTTCTCTAGCAATTATCTCATGAAGTTTTGAGAGAATCTCATTTTCCTTTTCCTTAGTTTCATTCACATAGCCTTCCTTCTGAATTTTGTTTTGGATTTTAGACAGCCTAAACTGAAGATCAAATTTGATTTGAAAGATATTGCCAAAAGACTCTTTTTTCCACTTTCTGAGATTCATTTTAACTTCTCTTAATTTTTTGGCGATTCTAAATAAGGCAGTACCCTTAATTTTAATATTCCACCATTTCCTTATTTCCTCTCGGAGGAGAGGATGGGAAAGCCACATCTTCTCAAAGTGAAAGGGAGTATTCCTCTTATTTTTTTAAGGGGTCAGCAACAAAACTAATAGGGAAATGGTCAGAACCAATCCTAGGGAGGGTTTTCAAAGAGCAGCAATAATTTAAAATCCAAATATCAGAAACAAGGGTTCTGTCAAGTATCACATGGATCAAATCTGACAGAATTCTTCTATTCAACCAAGTGTAAGAGCTCCCTTGCAAGTCCAGATTGATCAAGGCATGATTGTTGATGAAATCCAAGAGATCTTCTTTACTTTCTTGATTAATCTGAGAGCCGCCAAACTTCTCACCCTGAAGGAGAGGTGAGTTAAAATCTCCCATGACAACCCAGGGGTCATTTTGAAAGATATTCCAGAAAGCAGCCAGCTCTTTCCAAAAAGCCTTCTGAGCTTTTTTATAGTTCTGAGCATAAATATTAGACTGGATCCAGCTAAAATTGTCTCTAATATGAGTAAATCTAGTGGAAACAAGGTTAGGACGAGAAAAAGGAGGATCACCTCTTATGACCATACAGTTCCAAAAAGTCACAACCCCACTAGATGCCCCAGTAGAATCACTACCCTGAATGGAACAGTGCTGGAACAAAGAAATCTTTTCAACCTTTTCACTTAACATTTTGGTTTCCTGAATGAGGAGAATATCAGGCTTTTGGTCCCGAGCAAAATTGTGTAAAATATCCTACTTGTGGGGATTATTTAGTCCCCTAATATTCCAGGATAATAACTTCATGGGAATTTAGGAGAGAGAAGGAGTTCCGGGATGGTTTTTTGGAAACCATCCACAATATCTTGAAAGCTATGGTGCTCTCATCAATTTTTTGGGTCTTCTTCCTTTGGCCACAAAAATTGCCCCATAGTCCGCTTTTGCTCTCGATCTTGTTGAAATCCCACAGGGGGTGATTTTGATATAGCAACTGAAATGTTAAATAATGAATTTTTGAGAATTTTTCTATAGATTATAGCTAAAAATATTTTTAAAAAGTGACATTACTTCAATAAAGCACAAATTTGTTCGTAGAAAGGAAAAAATTATAAAAATTTAAACATAGATTTATAACACCAATATCTAGTGCACAAATATTCTTTTCTATTTTTTTATTGCATAATTTTTTTATATTTTTGAAGTGAGATTAATTATAATTCAGAAAGTAACGTTTATGTTGTCCAACATAACATTTTTTCTAGAAAGGATAAAATTCCAATTTTTAAAATATAGATTCTTAATATCAATATCTAGGGCATGGATAGTTTTTCATAATTTTTTATAACATATTTTTTTAAATTAATTTTTGAAGCCACTATAACTATAATTTGGACATAGGTGTATGCTATCCAACATAGCATGTTGCATAAATATCAAACATCATTTTTCTTTTTTTGGTGAAATAAGGACATCAATACCTAGGGAAAATGTATTTTTTGATTTTTTTTTACATTAGTTTACTATTTTTCCACTTTTGTAGAACAAATAACTTGATGTTAACTAATAAAACTATGTTTATGAAAAAATGAAAAATTGAATACACAATAAAATGGAAACATATCAAAACTATACTTGTTGGAAAGCTCATTTTGAGGACTATGATCTTGAAAAATATCTTGTGAAGTTAAGTAGGTTTGAAGGTCCAATCCGAGGGTTGAAATTGAATTTTTTGAGGAAAATTTGAAGCATAATCTAAAAGGGCCATACTTAATCCCTTCATTCAAAGGACCTTCAATTAAAGGTACATTTGTTCAATTGACCTTTTTGTTTGAAGGTTAAACCTTCACTTGAAGGCTCCTTCAAGTGAAGATGATTGTGTAGAAAGATCTTTTTTATGGTGTATACCTTCACTCAAAGGGTATCCTTCACTTTAAGGTGCATGATTGTACACCTTCACTTGAAGGTCCTTCATACAAATATTTTCCTTCATGTGAAGGTGATTTATAAAAATGTCCCTCCTCCCCAAAAAAATTACATTCTCTAAAATGTGGGACTCAGTACTATGAGATTACCCTATACCATCTTCCATCCTCCATTCCAATTCCTTACATGCGGGGAATATTGTTCCTTTATGACATAGTCCTTAGATTTCCATTCTCTTACCCATATTCTTAACCATTTTATCTCATAGCTAAATTTTCCATTCATAAGAATCCATTTTCTCTACATAGGTGTCTATCCATACATGGATGTGTTGAATTATCCTTCAAAAGAACCCATTCTCTCTACATAGGAATCCATCCATGCATGTTCACCCAATAGCTGACACAAGTTCTCATTCATGCATGGATTCCCATTTACCTTGCAAAGGTGCCTGCCAATATGTGGACATCTATCTAGCCTAAACAAGAACCCATTTCTACTCCATAAGCACCCATTTCATCCTATCAAGTCCATCTCCCATCCTTGTTCATGCAGTTAATTCCCATATCTCCTATCAAAAAATTGCCTCATCCTTTTATCCTTTTCCCCAAGGCTTGGTTCTCCCTTTCCATTAGTTTTAATGTATTTCACTATCCTAATCAGCCTATTCTCCATCCAATTTAATCTTATCCAATTAATTCTTTATCCTACTTGAATCATAATATCATTGATCCAATCTTATGTTATATAATTTATTTATATCCTATCAACTCCTATCCAATCTAATTCATTTATTCTCCCTCTATCCCAGTAATCCCACCATACCAATCAGTCCATTCAAATGAAACCAATCCTAATCCATCCAATATTATCTTGTAATCTATATTATCATCCAAAATCAATCCACCATTTTGATCCAAATCATTTGAAATCTATTGATTCATTATCCAATTATCATCATAGTGATGTATCCTTTCCAATCCTCATGTTCTTATATTTAACAACACAATCCTTGGGGTATGCATTGATCTTACCAATAGGTTTTCTATACTTATCAACATCATCAATGGATCTTGAATCAATAATTTTTAGTATAACTAGGGGCATCAAATTCATTTGTTTTTGGCTTGTTGTAAAATATTTCTTGTAGCTTATGTGTGTTATGTTTTCTTACATTTATCATGTTATTTTCATCATATTTCCATAAGGACATCTCGGTATCTCATAACATGGTGTTATAAGACATATGTTTGTGTTTGAACCTTTTGATCACACTCATAGCACATTCTCACCTTGGTTCATAATGTCAAATATAGTTTATCAAGTCTAGGTTTATTATACCATTATAACATGATTGTCATCCACCTTTCCTTTCCTTCCACCCATCATCTTCCTATATCCTTTCATCCTTTATCCTCTAACCCTCCCTTTCATTTCAAGAGCACACTCATGTTCTTTAAACACACCTATCCTCTTGAGAGGGCATACTTAACCGTCATCCTTCCAATTACTGGGGCAACATGTCATTAGTCCTTATCCCTTCCCGTCTACTATATTTTATTATTCTTTTAGAGAACTACTTCTTACAATGATAACATCATAAAAAAGAGAGGAAAAATGAAGACACCTAAAATTTGACAACACCTTGACCGCAATTAATTAAATAAATATGCATTATTTATTTATTTTATTTATCCATTACCTTTTCCCTCACTTTAATTAAATAAGATTACATTTATTTAGTTAATTCTAACCTTATCCCAAAATTCTCCAAATAATTAATTCTTCATTAGTTAATTGATTTAAGCTAATGAACCCACATTACCTTTTCCTCCAATATTTAATTATCATTTATTCCTCAATCCTTTCCCACTTAATCCTATCTATTGATTTCATTCACATGGATAATAACATAAACTTTCCATCATGTGATAAATATGCCTCCCATTTTTATCTTTTCACATGTGAGAGGATGCAAATGTCAAATTAACTTTGCATCTTATCCATCCATTTCATACTAAATCTCCAAACCACAACCATTCAAATAAGGATGTTTTCATAATGCACATCCTAAACCTAGCCCTCAGCCCTCATGTGACACTTGGCATATAAATACAACTTTCATCTAAACCTCAATCCTTATTCAATCTTATCCATCCATTAGCCAAATATATATTGAACCTTGATCTCCCTAATGGAAATTTTGTCTTCATATCCTTATGTCATTCAATTTTTATTGAATATTCCATATTCATATATCATCATGATGTTTGTTTTATAAGAAACCATATTCTCCATCAACACATCAAAAGAGAAAATCAAGTGGATCTAAGGAGCACTATACTTTAAGCTCTATCTAAGGAGAAATAAAGATTTTAGGTGAAGGTATTGTATTTGTATTACATTATCTTGTATGTAATTTACATTTAATACTTTCCCGTCTTCATTGTTTAAGAATTATTTTAGTTAGTATGCATTTTTTGGAATTTCATTTGAAGAGTATTTTATTTTATAGAATTATTTTTTCGTTAATTAGTTTATTTATTTAAGAGATTTTTTAAAATAATTATTTCACTTTTTTACATTAGTTGGAATTTTATTTGAAGAGTTTTTTTATAATTTTAATTGAAAAATATATTAGTTGTCTTTTATTATACTTCATCCCTCCACTATATAAAGTTATTGAATATTAAAAATATTAGTGTCTTTTTTATTGCATTATTTTTTTAACAATTTGAGCAACTATTGCATAAATGAGAAATACATAAATAAGAAATAGTTATAGTACACATTTAAAAAATGAATTCAATTAACAAGTGATAATATTATAAATATAAATATTATTTTGGATCCTATAATAGCTATTTTATTTATAACTTTTTAAGTTTGTAATAACAAATTGAATTATGAATAAATAATTAAATAAAATAATTTTTAAGAAAAAAAACAGTCTTATTACAATTAAATTAATATTTAATAATAATTGACATTATTACTACTATTATAATTTTATAATATATAACGATTTTATTACAATTAAATTAATATTTAATAATAATTGACATCATTACTACAATTATAATTTTATAATATAAAATATCTATTAAACATCTTAACTTCTTATTTTTAAATTGTTTTATATATTTATTTTAAATTTATGTTTAAAATTTTAGTAAATTTTAATATATTAAGTTAAATACTTTAATTTAGAAAAAGTGTAAATCAATTTTTTACTATTTCAACTATAAATTTAATTATTTTATACACTTAGATATGGTCTATACCAGTTATGCTAATTTAGACACTTACATAATTATGTATATCAATTTAATATAAAAGATATTAAGTAAATAATTGATATTAACAATAATTTAAAAAAATATTTCTAGTATATTTAGAAAATTAGAATTGATTTCAATGTTTGAAAAGCGTCTCTTGTATGAGATGATGGACATGTACTCTAAATTTTTAGAAATGTATTTATAATTTTTCTTTTCTCACATTATATAAAATATATTTCTCAAATAATCTAATTAATTTACATGTGTCACATAATAAACAATTGTCTAAAATAATTAATATTATTGGTCAAGCATTACTTTCCTACTTTAAAATTAAAAAAAAAAATAAAAAATTTAAAAATCCATAAATGATACAACCACTTATTACAACACTTAAAACATCGAAAAAACAAATATTAAATCTTCAAATAGACATGTATTAAAATGGTTAAGATACCACTATCTTTTACATAAAATTTTAAATACAAATTAAACATTGACATTTAAAATTTTAATATAAATCAAATATTGACATAGAAATATTTAACCTTTAAGCTTATACCAATTAACAACATATATCAAATTTGAACAGCAGCAGGCGGGCAGAACAGACAACAAAAATTTGAAAACTCTGCAGGCTTCTCGATATGAGTCCATCTCTTTTCCTCTTCGCTCTCCAGGGGATTAAAAAGATATAACACATCTTCACTGGTATCTGAGGCAATTACTAAAACAGAATCACGGCACAGTACAGCACAGTCAACATGAACATGTTCACTGGTACCTGGTATCTGAGGATATTGTCCGACTGTAGTAATTGAGTTGTTGGCAATATCGAATTCTTTCACGACTACAACCTCCGTTTGCCACCCAAACAAATACAACCTCCCGAAAGCAGATACTAAGTTAGCGAAGCGTTCGCCATTAATGTTAGTATTTATGGTTTTCCATACTCATGATGCCCATAATAGAAATCCCAATCTAAGTTCAATTCTTCTGGGATTGGAGGCAGTCTTTCCCACCAGTTTCCATGTGGGTAGTAAATAAGTACATCTAATCGACTTATTGAAAATCTTTCCGCTTCGTCAAGAAAAGCTATTCCCTCCTCGCACTCATTAAGGCGCTGTCGCTCTTTATAGAAGTTGGGACTACTCAGCACAGCGTTCCAGCTCTTGGAGACAGCCCTAAGGTGCTTGTGGAATTTGTATGGAACCTTCACGAGGCATTGCAGCCCCAATTCTTTTGGGAGACCTGGAATAATTTTCATTCTCATAGAACTATTCATTACGATTTTAAGGGAGCCCTCCATCAATACATATATATATTGAAAAGCAACGTCTATCCAGCATGACTGATGCACCTTTTTACTAAAATAATTAGCCGATAGGCTATTATAGGTGGGAAAACCACCGGAAATGTCTATTGTCTGATACCGGAAAATGTTTCAGGCCTTCCTCTGCCGGGTTGTGGGTATTCCGCTTCCAGTGACTGTTGCGTACAATGATGATTGATCTGTTCAATTGACAGGAAAGGGGTCCCGTGTACTTTGGTCAAGCAGGAGAGGAAAGGTGTGCGGCGGTAGGCATGGCAGAAACACTTACGTACACTATTCTTCCCATTGGACATTGTGGCATTTAATAAACGGATGGCGTCAACCAGATTTTGGCGTAGAAAATGTACACAAAATGCAGATTTTGGACGCTGCCTTATGTCACTAGGTATGGCTCTGGGTGCGCTTGTGTAGTTCCGCACCTTTCTTGGGGTCTCCGTTCTTGCCCTCCAATTTACTCGGCCACCAAAACTTCCCTGTTAGCAATAAATGTTGAGAAAACTTATATTTCTCTCACCTAGAGGCAAGGCGTTGGCGACATAGTTGGATTGGAATTTGAAGTGAAGGGAAGAACATAGACTGTTGCCAAAAGCCCTGCAGAGATTTCGAGTGGTTTAGTTTAAATTGTTGCTGAGCAATTTGGGTCAGTACCATCCTCCCAAATCTTGAAGCTTGAAGGCTCATCAGAATCTCACACTGACTTGAATTGATATTCTGTTTGGTTATGCTTGCAGTGGAGTGGAGGCATTGTAGCAGCTCTGCACGAGAGGCATTGAAGTGACACCCACCCGCGCTTCTTCCATTTGGACAAGCTCAACAATCAGTGAGCCTTCAATATCTGATTTATGTTTTACTTTTCTAGTTTTTTACTTTTCCTTTTACCGCTTTTCATTTTACCGGCTCTTTCCTTCTTTCTTCATCATGGCCGCCTGCTTAAACACAACATCATGCACTTTTTTGCTTTGATGACAACATACGCCTTCCTGAACCGTCTGTCACCAAACCAGCTAGGTCAGGGAATTACTTTTGCCCCTGCAATCGTAGATACCACATACCCACCCTGGTTGTAGTCAGATGCCTTGATATTCTGTTTGGTCTTCGCCTCCGTTACCCTACTTTTCATGTTGTAAATATAGCACTCTAGACTGTTTCTGGCCAGATTCTTCTTTTTAACTTTTTCGTCCTGCTCTCTAAATTTCTCTGCATTAGCTATCATTTTATCTATCTCCTCTTTGCTCAGTCCTCCACAGGCGTTGGTTATTGTAATCTCTTTACTTGCTCTGCTACCCTCGTCCTCTGCAGAGGCTGCGAGAATGCCATCCTCGCTTACTTTGAAGCAAACCTTAATACATGGCACCCCACATCTGGCCAGCGGAATTCCACGCAATACAAATTTACCCAACAAATTGTTTTGTGCGATCAACGGTTTCTCTCCTTCGTAGACGAAAATACTTCCTGCAGTCTGATTATCACGGGCTGTAGTGAAATATTCCTCCTCCTGAGTTGGAATTGGGGTAGCTCGAGGAACAACTACAGTCATGACTCCATCGCCAGCTTCAATTCCAAGGCTAAAAGGTGTAACATCCGTGAGCGCTAGGGTCACATCTTCATTGTTCAATGCTACTGCCTGCACGGCCGCACCATAGGCAATGGCCTCATCAGGGTTTACTTTGTTGCATAGCTCTTCCTGCCCAAAATTATGTCTCAGTAATTCCTGCAACTTTGTTATACGCGACGAACCTCCCACTAATAGAATGTCATCAATTTGGTCATTGTTCATGTGGGCATCCTCTAAACATTTTCTCACTATTTCCATGCACTTCTCAAATAAGTCGGCGTTCAGGTCCTCCAATTTGGCTCTGCTGAACTTTAGAGAAAAGTCATGTCCCTCATGGAGACAGTCGATGTCGATGACAGTCTCTACCTCAGAGGACAAACTCCTCTTTGCTCTCTCGCATTCTGAATGAAGCCTTCGAAGAGCTTTGGCATTCCTACTCATATCCAATTTGTATTTTCTGTTGAACTTCTGAACACAGTAATTATTTTTGGAGAATAATATTATATTGTGAATAACACTTTTAAGAAGTAGTATTACAATTGTAAATAATGTTATTAAATTATAAATTACACTAAAAATTATACTACTCCCAAAATTAAAGGAATAATGTTTTAAATAATGTTATTTTGGTTGATTTAGTAGCAATAAAAATTATAAATGAGTAGATGTTATTGTTAAGAGGTTAATTTGAGAGTAAATATTATTAGTATTCATTGATTAGCTATTTGATGTTATTATTTTTATTTGGATGAAAGTAATTTTTAGTATGGAAAATTGAGATTTAAGGTGAACTTGTTTCCTTTAAGGTAATGATTAAATAATTTAAGGGACAATATGTTGGTGATAATATCATATAGGAGAATGCTAATATTATTTATGTCTAAATTGTGGTTAATAATAATGATAATAATATTGTAAAGTGCAAGTGTAAATATTCAAAGGGGTTTTACCCTATGTAAAAATATTAAAAATAATAAAAAAATATTGGTATTATAATAAGCATACAATGAAACTAATATGAAAATAAATATTAAAACTACAAAAATGTATTTGGAAAATTTGAGTAAAATAATAGTATTATTAGAGAAAGAATTGATAATAATAGTAGTGGTAAAATTGGTAAATTATAAATATTAAGAGAGTATCGAATACAATTAATGGTACACATTATTTTAATAATATTGTTTTATAAATAAATTAAGTTATTGTTAATTGATTAAATAATAATAAAATTACTATTATAATTTATAGAAGAAAATATTATTGTTATTATCTTGGTTAAATAATCTGGGTTTTTCTCCTCAAGTAGTCATCTGAGCATAAATAGGTTTTCGTGAAAAAAAAATGGTTAGTAATATTGTCTTACTAATATTAGGGCTTAATTTGCCTTTCTCACCCAGATGTAATAAAAAATAAAATAAATGAATAAAATAATAATAAATAAATCACAATATTTTAAAATATTTATCATATATAGATGAAATAATCAAAAATGATAAATCATAATCTTTTAAAATATTTATCATAGATAAATTTAGAAAAAAAATTAAAAAAAATATATAAATTGAAAGATCAAATAAATAATCAAAGAGATATGATCAAAAAACAAATAAATATAAATTACTAAGAATTCAAAATATTTATTGTAGATAAACTAAAAGATCAAATAAATAATTCAAATATAGAAATAAATCAAAAAGATCAAATAAAAATGTTTACCATGATAAATTGAATGATCAAAGAAAAAAAATCAAAAAACAAATAAATAGTTCAAAGAGAGAGAGAGAAAGGGAGAGAGCATCAAACTTAGGGTTAGGGTTAGCATTAGGATTAGCGTTACACCTAGGTTTGCTGTCAAGTTTAGGGTTAATAGATATAGTTAGGGTTGGGGTAATAATTGGGGTTACTAGCATCAAACTTAGGGTTAGGGTTAGCATTAGTATTAGGTTTACATTTAGTTTTGTTCTCAAGTTTAGGGTTAATAGATATAGTTAGGGTTGAGGCCAGAAATATTATTATAAATAACTTAAAAGATAAATCAAAAAAGATTTGATCAAAAGGAAAAATCAAACATAAATCACAAAGATATAAATATATATTTAAAAGATAATTCAAATATTTGAATAAATAAGAATTACAAAGACAAATCAAAATGATGAAATAAAAAACCTTACCATAAATAAATTAAAGATCGAAAAAATAAATCAAAATAAAAGATAATTCAAATATTTGAATAAACTAAAAGATGAAATAAATAAATAAATAAAAAGATCTTATCGCAAAGATTTGATTAACATATCAAATAAACTAATCAAAGCTTTAAACAAGTTAAAAGACCAAGTGTAAAAGATAATTCAAATATTTGAATAATGTAAAGATGAATTAAATAAAGAGATAAACATATTTGATCAGAAAGATAAATCAGCCACAAAAGGAAACATAGAGATTTGATATCAAAGCTTTGATTAAAATATAAAATAAACTAATCAAAGATAACTAAACATATGACCCCATTTTCTTAAGTCATTTAAATAATGACAACAATAAATAAAAGAAGGATATGTTCCCGCATCCCGTGAAGAAGTGTAGTATCTAACCTAAGAAGGATTAGTTTTGTTTTTTTTGAAAGAAAGGGTAAATAATTAGGTAGAATCGAATTTTCTTTAAAAGAAAGGAAATTTCCCATTCTATAGTAAATAAATTTAAAAGATGGAAGTAAATACTGTCACTAATTAATAATAGTATTCATCATTGATGTAATTATATATATATATATATATATAGGGGATGAATAAGTAGTTAGTTAAATAAATAAAGTAATGTTTTGTGAAATAGTTATTTTACATGATTTTTTTAAATATGGTTTAGTAGCCTCTACCAAAACACCTAAACCATCACCATGTTGTTGGGTAGAAACCCAACCTAGAATAATTATTTAATCTACCTAGCCCATTATGCAATTCCTTATATGCAAAGCCTAAATTATCCAATTACTAAATGTTATTTGGGGCTCACGCTAGATTTGAAAGATTTAATAATAAGTTGCACTGAAAAAAGAACAAGTCATAGTTACCTCTAGGTATTTTGGATGTAGAGATTCTTAAGTTGCCCCCCCGCCCCAACACGAATATTAAAATAACTATTTTAGAGTCAACCATTCTTGTAGTAAACTAAATTGTCCAAACTTAGACATTTAAGTCGTTGGAAGGAATTTGATTTTTACCCTCCAAGAAACTCGTCTAAAAGGAGTCACCCAACATGAACCCATCGGTATTTAAACCTTGAGTTGTACCTCATTCAAGTGTACTATTACCAATATAGTGATGGGCTTAGGAGTTGTGTTGTATAGTGGTGGCCTCTGCGAAAGTGTTAGGTTGCTAATGTATGTTGTGAAAAAATTAAAAAAAAAAAATGTCAGGATTGTAACTGAATAGTTCTAGCAGTACAAAAAATGGTCACCTAAATCACACAGCTAGGAATAAGTTACTAAGCTAAATGGGAGTTTGGGATTGATAGCCAGTTCCAAATTGTGTTTATTATAAATATCAATTAAGAGGACTTCTGTGTTGATTGATAGGCTCCAACTAAAAAATATTTCAAAAAACATTCAACTAACCTAAGACTCCCAACCTCCCTTTTATATAGATAGAAGTACTTTTAGTAAGCTAGATTGACATTAAACTCAGTTTAAACACTAGCATGAGTAGAAGCTTAATGATTTAGGTTTACTGTTTGGTGAGATAATTAATACTATTACCAGTGATTAAATTGGCTATTTTAAATAGTATATGGTGGCCATACTATTACCAGTGATTAAATTGGCTATTTTAAATAGTATATGGTGGCCATTTTCAAAGAGCTGTATGTTTGGGATAATATTATTTATCTTTAGACTGAGGTAAATTAAAAAAATACTACTATTGTACGTTGGAACTTTGAGTACTCAAGGGGTATTACCCCATGTATAGAAATAAAATAAAATAAAATGTGAAATCTTCATGTTAAGGAATACTATATTGCTGCAGTAGATAGTAAATGTGCGATGATATCCCATAGAAATTATTAGGTAAGTGTCCGTTTTTTCCCCTTTTACCTTCATTTATTTACTAGGAAAAAAATAAAAGAGTGAAAGTGTATTTTTTTGCACTGCTTAAATAAGCTTATTCGCTATCGGATGAAATTAAGTTTTTTTTGCTTATCGAATGAAGTTAAATTAAATAAGCTTATTCATTATCGGATGAACTTAAGCTTTTTTTGTTTATCGAATGAAGTTAAAGTAATTTTTTAAAACATTACTATTATAGTAGGAGTACATATTATTCTTAGTATGAAGAGGTTATTTGTGAGAGTAAATGTTACTATTATTATTCATGGGTTAGTTATTTGATGTTGGTAAGGTAAAATTGAGATTAACAATTGAACTTTATAAAAAAGGGTTAATTTGCGAGTAAACTTTAGTATTATCATTAATGGGTTAGTTATTTAATATCATTCTTCTTATTTAGATAGAAGTGATTTAAGTAAGGTAAATTGAGATTGAAAAATTGAAATTTATAAAAAGGGTTAATTTGTGAGCAAATGTTCATATTATCCTTAATGGGTTAGTTATCTGATATTATTATTTTTTATTTAGATAGAAGTAATTTTAGTAAGGTGAATTGACGTTAAACACGGGTTAAACTTTATCATCAGTATAAGCTTAAAGATTTAGTTATAATGTTTACATGAGATAATTAATAATAATACCAAAGATTAAATTGTCGATTTTAAAGAGTGTATGGTGCCACTTTTCAAAGAGTTATATGTTGGTATAATATTATTTATGTTTAGATTGAGGCAAATAGAAATAATAATATTAAAGTACGGTGGAAATGTGGAATATTGGTATTAAGGATTGTTTGACTTTTGACTACAATAATCGTACTACTGTAGAAAGAATAAATAATAATTATTGTGGTAAAAATTTGTAAACTATAAATACAAAAAAGGGTAGTATAGTAATGGGATACAATTAATGGTACACATTATATTTAGTAATACTAATTTATAAATTAGAAATGTTATTGTTACTTTGTGGTACACTAATACAATTACTATCATAAATAATGTTATTGTTAATTGGTGGAATAATAATAACATTACTATTATATTTCCAAATAAGTTTATTCTTAATTATGATATATAGTGTTATTCTTAATTCCATATACTTCATCCACTTATATTGCCATTTAGATTTTCTCAACTAAAAGTGAATTGGGAAAAGGGTCTATAGAGACATATAGCCAACACATCTTTCCAGATTTCCAATTTTATTCACAAGTCTTCTCCCATTAATTACATCAGTTTATATCCTCTAATATTTCTTTTCATTGCAATGCATACTTTTGTAGACCTTAAACTAACGCACTTCTCATGTTACAAATATTAGGCTTACATGTGCTTGAATAAATGTGCTTTCTAAAAAAAAAACGTAGTGGGTGGAATTTAATAATAGTTATGTATATAGATTTTGGATTTAATTGTCCTGCTTCCTTATTGTTAAAAGGAAAATAACATCATGAATATAATCGGCATTTTAATCTATATTTATATTTTTTTAACTTGATTCTGCATATAAGCGAATTTGTATGTTTCCGTATTGGTCTATGCTATTTCTTAAAAAAGTGTAGTTTAATTTAAAATCTATTCCTATGATAGAATTTTTAAAAAAATAAAAAAATGAATGCAACTTTTTATTTGTTGATCTAAGGACAATATATATGACTAATTCAACTGATACAAGATCTCTCGTCATCAATTCCAAACATGCTCGTAAAGATACTCATTATTTCATTTTACAAGCATTCCTTAGTGAAGATTTTTGTTTCCATTGTGGTTGTCATTTTCCCACCCCATTTCCAAATGTCCTTTTACAAATCACACACATGCAACTTTTATTGTTATAAAATAATCACAGTTGTTCCTATTTAAAAACTCCCCAGGTGATGGCAAACTTGCACCCACCAGCAGACATTATCACAATATCTAGCAGCTCGTCTGAGGGAGACATTACAGGATCAAAAGCTACTGATGCTCCTCCCTCACCTTCAGACTCTTCTTCTGTTGTTTGGAGTGGCGTCTACAAGAGAAATTTTGCAGTCCTCATAGAGAACATTGTGAGAGGTTGTGAAGAGACTATTGAAGATGCTAAAAAGACATGCGAAGAAGCCTTCCAAGTGGAAAACCATGACATCGAGATGGTGCAACAGGCAGTCCAAAAGTTCCATACAGCTTATTTTGTTTTGGATGCGTATTGCGACTTCCTTCGAGCAATGAAATATGATGCATTGTATGGAATGGGAAATGGTGCTAGGATTAAGGAAGATTTTCTAAAACTCCTAGCAGACATAAAGTAGCCTGTAAATAGCTTGCTTAGGATAGCTACTTTTTTTTTGTGGTTTTGGGGCCAATCATTTTTTCTTTGTGACAAAACATGACGACAACA
The DNA here is from genome assembly GCA_007258455.2 of Sequoia sempervirens. Taxonomy (NCBI): domain Eukaryota; kingdom Viridiplantae; phylum Streptophyta; class Pinopsida; order Cupressales; family Cupressaceae; genus Sequoia; species Sequoia sempervirens. The sequence continues at coordinate 217,320,578 of VDFB02000015.1, read as the reverse complement.
ACTTATGGCTTTTTTTTGAAGATGAGGAGCATGCCTTCCCTCTTGATATGGAATGTAATACAACGCCTACTAATCATCCAACCCCTTCTTTTCCCTAGCACAACAAGCAGTAAAAGCTTATATCTGGTTTTCAAATATCTACTATGTAGTGGGAAGAATGTACAACTCCTTCCCCCCCCCACTCTGCTACTTTTTCCCTTGGTCCTTTCCATTGTACATATGCATCAACAAATATAGCAATTGACTCAATGTATATCTACGTTCTACTTTTTGTCTTGTTCACTCCATGTATCTTGAACCTATTCCATTTGAACTATACACATGTATCTTTGAGCTGTTGCAATCAAAACTATACATATTCCATGTATGCAACTGACTAAAAATTAGTATAGCTGATAGTAAATTGCATAGAGAGTATCTAATTTTCCTTCCCTCTCTCCACGTAATGAGGTAGATGTTCATAAAAAATGTGCATAATTGAATTATTCCTAGCCATGTTGCTACTTCCACCCAACTTCAATTTAGTTGCTTGGCTCTTCTTTCGACTACTCAAATTTATCTACCAATAAGTTGCTATAGTTTGATGAAAGGGTTGTTCTATTGACTCCTTTGCACAAGTGCCTTACATCCAATACATTTGTGCAGGATTCTCTCCTTGCCTTGCACCATGGCAAGCTTGT